>CAUYQV010075793.1:0-31209 GCA_963574575.1 Galagoides demidoff | reverse complement strand
GGGAAGACAGTGTATGGATTGTTCACAAGCACTGAGGAGTGATTTTCAAATAATCTGTCGCTGAAGAGTTGGGAGTGGCTGTCCAATCCAGGCTGCAGGCCCCAGTGCGCATGGCAGTGGCACTGGCTCAGTGGGTCAGGGCGATATCTCCTTTGAATTCTGGTCCCACACTGACTGTCCTTTTCTTCTTGAGTGAGTTATTTCATTTTCTCTGATCTCTCGTTTGTAAAAAAGATACCTATTTCACAGGCTTCTCAGGTAACATCATGAAAGCAGTTAATAGGTTTTTCAAAATGTGATTGCCATTGTTTGAAATAGGAAAAGAGGACATGTAACTATAAAAGTCGGTCTGGACCAAAGTCTCCCTAATTTCCACCTCTCACCTGCTATGTTCTCCTTTCTTATTTAACCTTCCAAATTCTAAAGTCAGGTGGCTGGAGCACACACCTGTTCTTTTCTTAGTAGATTAATGGCATTAATCAATAGGTGGTCCCCCCAAAAAATAAAAATTTAAAACTAGAATCAATAAAGTCAATATTTATTTTTTATGTAAAATATCTTGATGTCAGTAATCAGAGAAAAGGCAAAAGGCGATTAGGGTAGGATGTGGAAACTTGCACTTACATTTCACTGAATCTGAGATGCCTTTAATTGTAAGATACATTCATTTGATATATTGTTAAGGAAAAAAGAATGTTCCTAATTAAACTATGACACAACACTTTATTTCCCATCTAATTTTTTCCTTTTCGATAAAGGTCTTCTAGATTTATTTAAACCCCTGTTGTTAGCATGTATCACTCTTGTGCGTATCTATAAAGGGAAACACAAGTGAAATAAATTGGTTAAGGCGTCCCACAAAACTGCTTCATGTTCTCAGGCTTCTGAATCGCTTTCAGTCGTTGATGCCCAGGTTTTTCTACCCAGAAATGTCCTCTGGGCTTTCTGGTAAATTGGTGATGCACTTATTTTTTTCTGAGCCGCTGACATCTCTTTTTGCAAGCCTTTTTGCCTAGTGTGTGGTGTGATGATCCTTTTGTGCATATCTTGGTAACAAAACATAACTCAGCTTTATCTGTATCTGTATATCTTTCCCTTCTTAGTCTTATAAAGCTATGCTTCTCAGCATTCGTGTTCATACAAATCACCTGGGGATCTTGTTAAAAAGCAGATATAAGATAGGGGTGGACCAGAGTCTGCGATTCTGTAGGTCTCCTAAGCTCCCCGGTGAGGCCAACCTTGCTGGTCCCAGTACTGCAGTTTGAGTAGTAAAGCTATAAGGCAATTGACCCCAGGGGGTTCTTCTTTGCAAGAAAATATGGAAATGTGATTATTCCTCTAACAAATGTTTATTTCACTAATATCAAATTTATGCCCTGCTCCAATGTTTTCACGCTCTTCTGTGTATGCTGTAATTTTTTTATTTCAGTGCCAAACTGTCATATAATATTTTTGAAATCACTTAAATAGCAATGGAACTCAACATGGTACCACCAGCAATGCACACAGTTCATTAAAGTGTGACAGCAGAATAGGGAGCTAGGACCAAGTTGGCCACGCACATTCCCCGCTGCACCCAGGGCTGATTGTAACGCACCACCAATTACAAGCTGCACTGTGATGTCAGAGATGCTGAACATTGGGGAAGTGTTCAGCTTTGGGTCAAGGAAATATGGAGACTCTTTTGCAAACCTCTGTACTATTTTAGCCTCTATTCTCTCCAGTTTTCTTCTATTTAATGAAATGTTGAAATTGGCATTAGGAAGAGTAAGAGATATAAGTAATAACCCCAGCATGTTTCTCGGGTTCTCTGTTTTTGAGCTTTTGGTTTCACCTTTTTTTTCTTTTTTCTTTTTTTTTTTTTTTTGAGACAATCTCACTCTTTCACCCTGGGTAGAGTGCTGTGGCATCATTGTGGCTTGCAGCAACCTCAAACTCTTGGGCTCAAGGGATCCTTTTGCCTCAACCTTCCAAGTAGCTGGGACTATATGGATCTGCCACAATGATGCCAGGCTATTTTTTTCTGTGTTTAGTAGAAATGGGGTCTCACTGTTGCTGAGGCTGGTCTCAAACTTATGAGCTCAAGGACTCCAGCCTTCTTGGCCTTCCAGAGTGTTAGGATGTGTTAGGATGACAGCATGAGCCACCGTGCCCGGCTTGGCTTTACCTTTGTAAATGGAAGACAAGGATGGAAGTTTCCTTGTGTGAGTGTTGGTGATGTGTGTTTACAACTGACTTCTCAGTGAAGCATTACCTGCATGCACACTTGTTGAAAATGCCCAACTCAGAGCTCCACCAGCCTACTGAAATAGCATCTCTGGGGGCCGATCCCAAGAAACTCTTTCACCAAGGCGCCCAGGAGAGTTGTACACCACCTAAGCTCAAGAGCCAGTGGCTTAGCATCTCCACAGCTTCCTGCAGGACTCAGTCTGTCAGTCTTCCGGCAGGTGCACCTGCCATGTTGCCATGTACGCTCTCTACTGAGCGTTAAAGGAACACCAGGAATCTGACACAGCACCTCTTCCCGCCTCCACACAGGCCAAGAGAGAGTCCCGCGCTAAGGATATCTCAGGCAGGAGGCCCCATTAGCCAAGGCAAGGAGGCAGGTGGGAACTTGTCACCTGCTATGGACAGAGAAGACCAAGCATTTTGAAGAGAGGGTTCTGAAAAGATGATTCCTGTAATGCAATCTGAAAATGTATGCTTGAAAGCTTGGTAAGAGGAAGGCAGTGCACCAGGAGAATTGTCCTCTTGTATCTGGTCCCCACATTTGGAGTTTTTAATTTGATGGTTTACTTTCTTTTCTTCTCCTTCCTTCTCTCTTTTCAAGTGAAAGGAGACGAGACCCAGAGCCTTCGGCTTCCGTCCTCTCTCTGGCCCCCTCTGCTGGCAGCTGGTGCATGAGGAGAAATGCAAGCTCATTGCAATATTAATCTGAGCAAAACACAGCTCGAGAGGAAATTTTGCTGCTCTGTTGCAAATAGCATATGGTACCTCCCAAAAGCCAAAAGCAATGATTTTTTAATCATCTGCTGTTCAGGATTATCCACGCTCCCTTTCCTCACTGTGGATAATTGAAGGTTGGCTGTCTTTGGATTTCAAAGCAGTTTGGACTTTATTGAAATCCAAGGCTCCCAGTTTGCTCCCCACCCCCAGTGGGCATCCGTGCCTGTAATTGAATTGATCTGCAGGGGTCAGGAGGGCCAAGGAGCGAGCTCTGATGTGAGGGCTTACCAGAGAAAGACAACTGCTGCTTTTGTGCTGCCAGGCAAGACTGGAATGACTGCACTGTGGCTCTGGGGTCCTGCTACCTCTGGACAGTTCATATTTGCTCTCTAAACAAAGCCTGCAGTGAATTCAACCCTTCTTAGGATGAGTCCTCACTATGGCACCTGTGGGTCTCACAGTGATGCCAGCAGAGATATTACAGGTCGTTTGTTTTTAAGGTAGTCAAAAGTTGGCCAATACTGTACATCAACACATACACATACATTCTGGGAGCCTTAATTTTGAGTAAAGAAAAACTCTGAGTACAGCATGGTTAGGAAAACACATCTGTCCCCTGCAGGTGTGTGCAGCGTGCGTGTGAGAAGGAAGGGAGGCTTGGGAGCAGGAGGTGTGTGGCTTCAAACAGAGCTCTCCACTGGTGCAGGGGACAGATGGGAAGGAGAAGATGGAGCCAGCCTTCACCTGGATGTGTTTTCCACCTAGACAAGAAGGGAGGAAATTTTTAAAATAAAAACATTAGGAACACATACAAAAGAAGCATTTGAGGATGCCCTCAGTGGCTGTAAAGGCACCACACACTGCCGGGGTGAGGGCCAGGTGGTCTCTGGCTGGGCAGGGGAGTGGGCAGCTGGCTGAGCCAACTTGGAGGAGCAGAATGCCTGGGGGAAGGCCAGGGCAGGACTGGATCCCTTCCAGCTGGCCGCCTGTGGAGGACGCATTAGCTAAAGCCTCCTGGGCACGCTCAGTGACTTACCCACGCGTGTTCCTCTTTGTTGGCAAGGGGGCTTTCCTTGCTGCCAGCAGCCATGGGCAGTGTTACCCCAAAGTCTGCAGCCTCTGTGGACCCACAGGGGCAGCCCCCAAGCCCTGCTGAAGGTCAGAAGCAGGAAGTGGGCATTTCTGTAAGGGGCCTCAGGACGTCCTGGCTGGAGCCGGAACCAGGCAGTCAGCCCGGCAGGACCCCAGCAGCCTCCCTGTGTCCCTGTCCCCTCCCCGCCCATCTGTGCTTGCTCCTGAGCCATGGCTGCTCGTTGTGCTGTTGGGCCTCAGCTGGCCCTCCAGAAAGAATGTCCCCAAACAGCCCAGGAAGACACAATGTGTATCCCGGGGCTGGGCCCCCTCCCTTGCCCTCTCCCCTCGGCCTCCTCTACTTCTCTCCCTCACACCAGAGATACTGCTCTTCTTGTCTTTATCATCTGAAGAGCTTCTGTCAAGACTCCTTGTGCTCGCGTGGAGCTTATTACTGGATATTTATGCCTCTCTGGCCATCCCCTCAGCTCTGCACAGACACTGAGAGACAGCAGCCCCACACAGCCAGCTGGCTCACAGCGACAGAAGAACAAGCTCTGGGCAAGGAGAGAAAGCCACATAAGGTGCCATCTCGTGCCCTCCTCAGAGAGCACAGCCCAGCCATTTTCATGATTAAACCCACTAACCACTCCCATCGGCCTCTGTGATGGCTTCTCCTGACCACAGCAGCTACTGATTAGAGAGAAGCCAGACAATTTTTCTTAGATGAAAATTAAAACCACACACACAGAGATAGAGTTCCACTGTCATGCTCTTGATGAGAACTACAGACTGCTCAACCCATCTCACTCTTGTGCCATGGGGTGCACCTGTCACCCTGGAGGTGGCCCAGAGGACATGTGCCATTGTCAGCAAGTGCACGTGTCACACAGGTACAGCTACTCTGGCCCCACTGTCTGTAAAGTGACTATATTGACTCCTCCTGAGCATCAGGCACCAGGCTGGGCCCATCACCACCACTAGGGTGGTGACCCTAGGCTCCACCACAACAGACTGGCCTGTACACCCTGAGTGTCTGCAAGAGGGTTTCAGGTGGTCCCTCCTGGGCAGTGCCATGCTGGCTCGTCCTGCTCCTGAGAAACTGCCCATTCATCTCGCATCATGACCACAGAACTGCAGCCCTGCCTCAGAAGCAGATCCGTGTCCCTCCAATTCAGCAGCCATGAACTGTCCACTGGCAGCTCTCCCAGTAAGAATAGAAAGGCTGGGCTTCAAATAAAGTTTCCTCTAAAAAACAATAATAATAATAATAATAATGCACTGCCTGGCGCTTCCCCCATGTGAACCTGCCTTTCATGGCCTGGACATTTAATTCTCATCAGCATCGCTGAAGAACCGCTGTCGTCTGTGCATAGGGGCCTCTGCGTGGAAGGACTCAGAGTGGCATCGTGATCAGGGGAGCGGTGCGCCTGCTAGTGGGCACACTGATTATTCAGGAGATGCTGATGGAGGCTACGGAAGGGTTAGACCCAAGGTCACCTCCACCACACCTTGGTGGCATCACAAGTCTAGCCTTTGTTCCATGACAAAGCCAGAAGCAGGAGTCAGGAGAGCTGCCTCTAGGTTTCAGCTCTACTTAGCTAAGGCACTTTGCACAATTCCAGAACTTTTCTAAGCTGCAGGATTCTCCCCTGTAAAGAGGTTGTATTTGGACCTCGTCATCTCTAAAATCCCTCAGAGTCATTCCAGGCCTTGGAAGAAGAAAAAGAAATTAGAGATAACGTCCTCCATCCCCTAAAAGCTAATGATGGTGAAAAGATAGCACCACAAGGAAAAAACTACATGAAGCTACAAATGACGAAAATAGTGGAAATCCTTTTTGTCCACCAGCATCTCTCCCACTACACCTGGCAACAGCCCCCAATCTCCATTTGGGAAGATCATGAGGTTCTGGTTCCAGGGATGGAGCCCATGACCTCCGGCCAGATACCCCTCACCAGCTCTGCCCACCCTGCCCCTCCACATGGCAGCCAGGAGACCTTTGTTTGCTAACATAGGTCGTGTAGGGTCTCTTCCCTTCTGAAAAGCTGAAGACTCTCTAGCACAGTCAGAATAAGTTCAGTCTCTTTCTGGTGGCCTGCAGGGCATAGAATCAGGTCCCTCTGCCATCCCCCACCTCCTCTCCCCTCTATCCCCACTGGCTTCCATGGCTCCTTCTTAGGAAGTGGGGCTTGTGCTGCTTCAGAGCCTTCACATCTGCTACCTCTGCCTGGGGTCCTGTGCCCAGGTCTTCCCTGCCCTCAGTCTCGTCTCACATGTCACCTGTTGAGACAGCTGTCTCATCTAAACAGCACTCCACCCCCTGCCCCACATCACTCTCTGCCCTCTTCATCCACTTTGTTTATTATTTTTATTTTATTTTATTTTTTTGCAGTTCTTGGCCGGGGCCAGGTTTGAACCTGCCACCTCCGGTATGTGGGGCCAGCGCCCTACTCCTTTGAGCCACAGGCACCGCACCACTTTATTTTTTTAAATAGCTCTTTTCATTTCCTAATTTCATATGGTTTTCTATGATATACTTGTTTGTTTTCTGTCTCCTCCTGGTAAGTTCCAACAGGCTGGGAGGCTGACCTGTCTTGTCAATACTATGTCCCCAGAGTCTACCATGGTGCCTGGCACATAATAGGTGCTCAATAAATATGTGGTGAGTGTGCGAGGCCTCTCTGGGCACTCAGGGTCCCAGTTACAGTGTTTGGTTCAGGGTGGGCACATGACTTAGCCCAGTCCAGGCTGAGAAAATCCCAGGACTTGGCCAGCACAATGTGCTAGAGGTGCATGCCTTGCTGTGCTGGCCTAAGTGTTGTCATGTGTGAAGCTGAGACTACCAGAACTGCCAGGCAGGCCCAGGAGAAGGGGCAGTCTGCACAGAGCAAAACCAAAGGGCAACATCTGCCAGCACACTTAGAATCCTGAATGAGGCCCAACCAGAATTCCTCATGGGTTTCTCAACTAGCATGAGCCACACTGTCTGGTTGATCCTCATGACAAAATAAGGCCAAGAAATAAAAGGTGAGTGCCTTAGCCAAGGTCACACAGTCAGCAGGGGTCAGCTTAGGGCTCTGCTGAAGGTCTTCCAGGCCCTGCACTAGGCTCAGTATTCTCATTCGGCCCTTCTCTGGGGAAGGCAACAGCCTTGCTGAAGTGAATGAGCCCAGGCAGGGCGGAGGCAGATTAGCCTCAAGGCAGAGCAACCTGGAGCTTGTATTCTTTCTGTTGATAAGGGGCTTTACTTCAAAGCACCCCACCTGTTTTTTCAAATGACTGTTACAAGTCTTTTCTGCAGCAAGTCAAGAACAGATACAGCAAACAGCAGCTACAAATGTTCTCCAGCCTTCACCACTGATGAGCATCCGGGTTTGTCAGTGACAGGACAGAGGAACCCAGGATTCATACCTCTCGCCTCTGTGATCTGTCTGGAGGAGTGACAAGGCAGCCCACAGATGTTCCTTCCTCATTGTCACTGGCCTCACCCTAGTGGCTAATGTCTGGCCCTCGTCCCTCCCAGTTCCTCTCCCATGAGGTCCACTGAGGAAGGCTTTGCCAGAGAGGAGAAGTCTTGGCCACCTTGGCCAGCCCTGCCCTGGGAACAGGACGACCTTTGCTGCAGTGAGATGAGTTCATACTGTGTGAGTCCTGAGTCCAGCTCCTGAGCCTGAGGTCCTTGCAGCAGCAGCCACCTGCTGACTGCCTGGGTGACTCTTCACCAGCAGGAACAAGCCTGCAGGGAAATGTCTTGCCCACATGTTCTCACTTATGCAGGAGGACTCAGAGGAAGACAGAGAGTCCAGCCCCTGGCTCTTAGTGAGGGATGGGAGCCAGAGCCCATTCACCCAGGGCCGCATACTCAGCAGCCCCCCAGGACCCTTTCTCTGGTCTGCGTGAGGACCGATGACCAGCAGTCCCTCCCATGTACCTCCCTAGGGCCATCTAGCTGTGTACTCAGGCCTGGGAACATCTCCACCTAGACATTCAGAGACCCCTCACCTGGGGGTGGCATCCATATTGGCTTGTGGCCCTGCAGAACGGAGGTTGAATTCAGCTGGTGACGATCCAATGACAGTTTTCATCTGGATTCAAGTATTAACTTCCTCGGGCAGTTCTCAGGAAACTAGCCTTGCCAGTTTTTGTCTGCCTTTGGATAGGACTCCCAGGCTTGTACCAAATGACCACATGGCTCCAAATGTAGAAAAGTCAGGTACTTCCCATAAGTCAGGGAGCGGGAACTGGGCTCGCCCACAGTGGTTTGGATTCAGTGAGTCTGGAATAGGGTCACTATGCACTTCCTTACTTCTGAAGATTCAAAAGTTTTGCAGACACAAGGAAATAAGAGGTGATCTCAGTTGACATGGAAGACATTGGCTCACTAGCTAGTGGGTTTTAGCTAAATATCAGCAGATAGCACGGGCTGCCAAGCTGAATGGAGCACATGACCAGCACTTCTCCCTGCTTCTTCGTTCCCTCCCTCACCAGAATGGATGAGAATCCCCTCATAAGTTGTTTCTAGGATGACCAACTCCCTACCACTGGAGGAACAAAGCAAACACCCCCCCTTCTATCCAGTGCAACTCACAGCCAGGGGAGCCCAGCGCTCTCCATACCACACCTCTGTGTTCAGCTACCGCCCCCACAGACTGCAGTGACAACCAGAGAAATGGCACCCACCCGAAGCCAGGAGGACTCGTCTCTACAGAAAGGATTCCACTCTCAGTCCTAATGGGGACAGGGACAGGGTGGATGTCTCTGGGAACAACCTGGCTATAGCAGGAAGAAAATCAGGCATCTATTCATCACATTTCACCTGGGGGGTAGCTGCTCAAAGAAGGCAGTGCTTTCTAGCTGATCTAGAAAACTGTAGTAGGTTCTCTCTGCACCTGTTCTGGGACACGTGTGGCCACGATGCCAACAGTGACAGCGGGCCCTGTCCGAGTACTCTTCTGAAAACATCAGGCTATTAACCTACGAATCCCCATTACAATTTTATCAGGTAGATATTAAAATTATCCCCACTTCATAGATAATTGGGGTTAAAACCACAAACCAATGGGGGGAGGGATGTCAGGGACATTCAAAAACAAACCATCCCTGACCCCCTCATTGGTATACAACTATTATTAAGTAGTAACTTGTCTGAGAACATGTGGCCAGTGAATAGAGAAAAGGGGGGGGGGCAAGTGGCCTCCAGAGTTCCCCATAGCGCAGTTATGAGGACAGACACCAGGTAGGTATGCTCTTCTGTCACTCAATATTGAGGGACTCATCTGATTGGAGGGAAGTGGCAATGAGGGCACCACCTGCCTCATAGGATGGCAGGACAGTGTGGTCTGGGCACAAAAGGTCAGGATTTTTGTTACTAGTGTCACAAAAAAATGAAAGCACCATCAGCATGTTCCAGATAGGAGTGGCTAGTGACACAGAGAGAGAAGGCAAACACCAGCCATTGAGAGCCTGCAGGACTCCAGCTTCTGCTTTCCACAGAAGCAAGTTCCAGGGACAATAAAGAAAAGCCAGAATCAAGCTCTGGGGAGCATGCCCTGTCAGTTCCAGATCCCGTCCATGGGGCTGTAGTGGTTCAAGAGGATTGTGGCTCCCTCCTGCCTCCCGTCGGCCAGGTGTCTGGACATTTGAGCAATAGTCTGACTCCAGGGTCCCTTTTCTGTGCCAGGTATTGGAGACACAAAGGAGAAAAAAACACAGCTGGCCTGATGCTAGCATTGTCTCTCTGTGTAAATTATAAGCAAGAGGCCACCCACCCTCTCCCTGTGTGTGCCCAGGAGAGCCCCCACCCCTACCCCCACCCCCGCAGAGACCTGCAGGAGGGAATTAACTGAATGCATTGTTAGGAGTCACCTCCTGCTGGGGCCGGGGGAGGGGGAGATGGCAGATGACTCTGTTATAGGAAATGAGGCTTGTGGGAAGAGGCAGAGGACAACCGGGGGTGTTCAGAGGAGGCCAGTGGGGTGAGAGGGTGCTCAGAGAGTGGGGCAGAGGCTGGAGTGGGGCGTGGCTGCTTCCCCAGTGGAGCAGTTGGTTAAAGGCCACCTGCCTGC
Source organism: Galagoides demidoff (assembly GCA_963574575.1). NCBI lineage: Eukaryota > Metazoa > Chordata > Mammalia > Primates > Galagidae > Galagoides > Galagoides demidoff. The sequence goes on along the minus strand of CAUYQV010075793.1, from coordinate 21,124 downwards.
GGGGATGATGTGGAGTAGAGTAGGGAAACAGGAACCCTTCTGCAAATGAGGGCAGAAAGGGCCTGCGATGGAAGCAGGTAGACGTGGCCAGCTGAGCCAGGAATCCAGAAGTGCGGGAAAGATTTCCAGGAGGAACTCTGTCCTTGGCTGGAAAAAGCTATTCCGTATCACCCTGTGGTTTTAGCTGCTAATCTGCATGGGGCCTGGCCCTGATGGGGGCAGACACACCTGAGTTGGCACTTTCTGATGAGAGAGGATACCCAGGAAAAGTAATGTCTGAGAAGACAAAAGTCTTCTCATGGAGGCCTCAAGGACAAACCTACAAAGTCCTCCCTATGAGAACTCAGCTCTTAGGAAATTGTAGAAACTTAACTTCCTGGAACCTGGTAACTAACATTTGCTTCCACTTCTGTAAAAGCCTGAGCCTGCCTTATTTCAAACTGACCAGTGAGAAGGGTCCCTGTGGACAAAGAGATAGATACAAGGGAAAAGACAAAGCCAGTTGGGGAGTGCAGCCATTTTTGGACTCCAGTCAGCTATGGCTCCACTGGCTAAAACAAAGCGCTTCCTGCATAGCTTGGTGTTCAGGTGATTCTCTCTCTCCACTGGGCTCTCGCTTCCCGCAGCACTGAGGAGGAAGTGAGACAAAACTAGAAGGTCGCATTTCTGAGGCCCCCTCCCAGATGGAGGCGGGGCCCTGGTCTCAATGTGACACACACACAGTATGCACATGTGACCAGCTGAGCACCCTCTCTCTTCACACAGACACAATCATACCTACAAGTGCACACCCTCAAACACACAACACAAATGCCCCTGCAAACATACACACTTCCCACAAACACACAAGGATGCAGACATAAGCACATACATGCGTGTGTGTACCATGTGCACATGGTGTCTGGCTGTGACCCCATCTGTAGGGCCAAGTCATGGAACCATGCCATGGTCTTATCATAAATATTTTAGACCCAAAGTGACTACATGTCCTTGGATAAAATCCAACAAGACCCTCTTGTTCCAAAGTCTGATCTCCAGTGAGTGCTGCTGCAGTCATCTGGCTGACGGACAGACCCACAAAGCTAGATGGTTCTCAAATGACCCTGTAACACCCACCAGAGCAGGTGGGACACTGCCCAAGTCTCCCAGTACTTGTGGTCACTGCATGTTAATTCTTCCTGGGATGGAGACATGTTCCAACCCCAACACCTGAAGATTTAATAAGGCCTCTTTGTATGGAAACGGTGCATAAATATTGCAGTTTAGAACCAGACTCACAATCTGCCCCTCATAGTTTATCTGTTATTTATCATTACTTAAAGCATCACTTTTTGCTGGAATCTATCATTTTAGATGAGACACAAATCTTCTTTTGGATTCTATCCCCCATGTACATCAGAGTTGTTTTCTAGTGGGAGCATGTGAGGCTGCCTGGGCCATGTTTGCATGGTGGATGCTTTACAGAGAGACAGGGCAGGTGCTTAAGAAAAATGGAAATCACAACAATCTAGTCACATTGCCCAGAAGTGTTGGGCACCCAAACCTGAAGGTGCCTGCAGCTGGAAAAACACATCTCCCACTTGGCTTGTCTTTCACCTGCGGTTGGGAGAAACCCAATGCTTGGGTTGCCCAAAGCTTGGAGATGCACCTGCTTCCCACCTGGAGGTATAGTTTATCCTGTTCAGAACTATCCCAGTGACTTTCACCACTCAGGGCATGGGTTGGTAAGACTTGGTCTTTTATTTGGAGAAAAATCAAACCCACATGGTTCTTCAATAATTAGGAAATATGTCCAGGACAGCATATAAAGCAAGTGTTGCAAGCGAATGGCTCCTTCTGCCTGGGCAATAGTAACAGCTCTCAAAGGCAGAAGACAGCAGCTGTTTAAGCCAATGCTCCAGTGTAGTGCACAGCAGGAGTGCTGCCTATGCTAATCCCAGACGCTCCAGGGGGCCTTCCCCAGTGGGCACCTTCCTCCTCCCCCAAGGCCCATCATCCAGATATATTGCCAAGGGGACCAGGGAAAGATGGCGCCTTTCAGCTGTGACCTTTCTGCTAGGAAATCTCTCAGTCGATCAGTGCCTGATACGTTCAATGTGATATTTGTGGGGAGGATGACCTTCCTTAAATGGTAAGGTCAAGGGCACCGTTGGGTGAGAGAGAGGAGAGACACCACAAGAGTGACAAAGACACAAAGAGGATGGAATCACAGCCCTCCTGGGGGGTGTTGACTGAATTCTGAAAGATTGAAAAGTCTCTAAGACAACAACTGGCTTCCCAACACCAAAGGGAGTTGAGTCACCAGCTGGCTCACCAGTGAGCTCTTGTATACTCAGTAAATAGAAGCAAAGGGTGAAGGTGAGGCCTGGCTGACTGGGAACTCAGTGCGTTGAGCCCTTGGAAGGAATCCAGGTACTTAATTTAACTCACCTGGTGAAAGGCCACAATCTCAGTCATTCTGTCTAGAAATTTCCCATCCACTCTAAAAAATGTCAAAAGCCCAAAAGAGTTTCCTAAGGACCCTACAAAAAAGCAGGAATTAGAAAGGACCACCAAATGTGGCTGAATTTTTAAAGTCTGCATATGGTTTGCAAGTGCCTACAAACACCAGGCTATCTGAGCATTTTCAGGTAAAAGCCAAGGCCAGGCCATGTTATTCCTGTGGCCTCACAGGTGTCACTCCTTGGGTTTTGTCCTGACGGTTTTCCCTCCAGATCTTCTGATACAAAGACAAGGGTCACATAAGGAAGAAACAGCGTGATGAGAACACTGGAGCGGCTGGGGGGGAGGCACACTTCTATTACATCTTGCCTCCTCCCCTTACTGGGTAGGTGGCTCTGGACGAGCTACCAAGGCTCTCCTAGCCTGAGTTTCATTATCTTGCAGGGTTCTTTGTGCTGCAAGTCACAGGAAGCCCAAGGCTAACTGCCACAGTGATCAAGGGCTTGGCCGGCTGGGCCCTGAGCTGGGTGCTGCCATGGCTCATCCAGGTCCTCCCCTGCCTTTTCTCTAAGTGTGTCCCGGTCTCGGCTCTGCCACATGTCGAGCAGCATAGAAATGGCTGTGGCCAGACCAGGCATTATATCCACGCACTAGGAGGTGAATGGAAAGAGACACTATCTCTCTCTTACAAGAAAGCAAACCTTGCCCAGAAACCTTAACTAGCTTCCACTTACTTCCCGCTGGCCCAAAGAACCACATGCCAGTTCCTACTCGAATGCTGTGGTGAGGAGATAGGAAGCTGGCCATCTGCAAGTGATTCCTCTTGGACAGGCTGGGCCAGCCTAGACCTGGTGGGTGCCCTGCTGGGTGGCCCAGGGCTGTGGGAGAGAAGCAGTAATTGGGACAGGAGATGAATCTGCCGCTTAGATAGACCGCCATTGCAACTCCAATGCACAGAAGGTGGTGGGAACTGAGATGTGTGAAAGATATGTGCCCAGCCTCCCCCACCCCCAGTCAATCTCAGGAGAGAGTTTCTCAACGTGGAAGGTGGGGGAATACCATGGACAAGGGAAACTAAAAATGAGTCACTCGCACACCTGTAGCTACAGTTCAGACCTTCTAAATTGCCTGGAATTCTGTCCCAATAGCTAACCCACTGTCACCACCACTGGCATTTACCCCCATTCACTCCTACCCCCAATCACAATTAATGGACTAGAGTTGAGACCACCTCAGGGTAAGTCTAAACTCTGGAGCAGGAATCAGAAGATCATTTACGGGTGGAGAGGTGCAACTTGTTGGAGTCTGCATCTCCTCCTGTTAATCACGCTCAGTTGCCACCTTTATAAGTGGCCTTATATCTGTCCCATAGATGCCCAAAGGCCACATTACACATTTCTGCGATGACAGAAATGATTTCTGTGCTGTCCAATATGGTAGCCATTGGCCACATGTGGCTACTAAGCACTTGAAAAGTGGTTAACACAACTTAGGAGCTGACTTTTTAATTTTAGCTAATTTTAATCTTAATTTAAATAGCCACCTGTGGCCGGTGGCTACTCAGTGGATATTACAGCACTGGGCTGCCTCTTCCTGAAGGTTAAGGTGACAGTGCCTGCTTCTTCCACAACTCGCCACTGCCTTGTATCAAGCACCGGCCCTTGGAGACCCTCCATAAACGCGTCTGACCAACTGACTAAGTGGTCTCAGTTTGCACAGAATCATAGCTGATCCTGCGCGGCAAAGGTGAAATGACAGAGCCCTCACAGCTGGGTGACGTGATAGAGAAAAGCAGAACTAACTGGGCACCAAGAGGAGTGCCGCTTGCTCCATTCCCTGTGGCCATGGGTTGCCTCATTATCCTGGTCACTGTCGTCCTGGTCATTGTCGGCTGTCCTTGCATGGGTTTGCATGTGTGTATGACAATTGTGCATGTGAATGAGAACAGTTCTGGAAGGGGGAGGGGAGTGGCCTGCTCCTCCAGCCTTCTAAGTGGGTGGCCTCTGTCCTGTCTCCAGTTCCCTGGAGGCACTTGCTGAGATGATACAGGTTTGAAAAGAGAAGAGAAAAACCCACTCCAGTAGCTGAGGGCTTGAATGCCTGACTGCTGAGAGAATCACCCCCTCCACCATCATGTTCAGCAAATGCCACGGCTGACACCGTCCCAGGACTAACAATAGACCCTTTCTTCTCAGAGTGCTGAACGTTTCTGTGGGCGCACTTTGCCTCTCTCCTGGCAGGAAAGGCCACCGCTGATGGCTCCCTGGACTCCTCAGGTGCCTTTGATGGGTCCCCACCATTGTCATCAAGATGATCAAAGCTCTGTCGTCTTTCTGAGCCTAGGAGGTTTAGATTTGGGGGCTTGGTGGTGAGCAGCATGTTCATAAAATCCCCTGATTCTGAACTGAGCCACAAAGCTCAGTCGCTGATACAATCTCTCCATCTTCTCAGGAATTTATCACAGTCTGTGCACCACCTAGAGGCCACTGCCTTAAATTTCCGCTCAGTTCCAGCAATCAACTGTCCTTCTCCCTCATCAACCTAAATACCTGGGAAACCTGTATTCGCAGAAGAGACTGTTTTGCTTCAGCTCCTCAAAGCTGGCTTCCTGTGATCCCAAACAGGCCTCCCATCAGGTCCTTGGCCTAAGTCTTCCCAACACTTTCCAGCCTCTGTCAAAGGGAAAGAACTTCTCAGGTATTCTCAGACTGCAGAAAGAGATGACAATTGCAGCTGACATGCCTGGAGATGCCTGCAGCAATCTCACCGGCCTCCTGACTGGGCTTCCCTTTGCAGGGCCCACTGGCCCAGGACTGGAGATCCAGGGCACCTTGTTCTCCCACCCATAACCCCATCTCTGCCGTACAATGATTGGGAGCTGTGCCCAGGACATCAAATATGTTATTGTTGTCATTATTTGTTCCATTTTATTTGTCCTTTTAACCATCTTGTGTATAGTTCAATGGTGTTAAGTACACTCACCACTATGCATTTCCAGAACTTTCTCATCTTTCCAAACAATAACTTTAGACCCATACACGATAACTTCCTAATCCTCCTTCCCCCATCCCCTGGAAACTTCTGTTCTACTTTCTGTTTCTGTGACTTCCTATGATAGGTACCTCTCATAAGTGGCATCATGCAATTTTTGTCTCTTTGTGTCTGACTTAGCCAGATATTTTTAGTTGAGGCCAATTTTCTTGGTGGATATAGGCCTGGCTTTCTTTTCTGTTTTCTCTAAAGTAGAAATAGGAAAGAAGTCAGCAAACGGGACTTCCGGCTTGCCCATACCTCATCGCCAGCCCTGGCCTCACTCTCTGGCTGGGTGTGCGTCTGAAAACTGCTGTGGTTTTGTGGAAGGGAGGAGCCAGCCTCCAGTCTCTCAAAACAAACAAGGAAGAGTCCATTGTTTGGGGGCTTAGGTGGATCAGGCTTTGGCTGGTGTTTGGTGGCTTGGTTTTAAAGTGACCCAGAGAAGGCCGGCCCTGTGAAATGTGACAAGACGGGCTGCCCCTGCAGAGCTGTGGGTAACTGGAGGAGCTGACCCTGAGGGTCTGAGTCCAGACAAGGAGGCAGCTCTGAGTGCCTGGCAAGTGGGCACACAGGGTTTGTGTGTGTGTGTCTGAGCATTCCCTAAGGATTCAGGGAGGTGACATCTACACTTCTTTCCTCCTGCATTTTACAGAAAAATGATTGTGTGTTTTAGCCCTTTCCTTATTATACTAACAGAATGGACCCTAGTATAAATGGCTATTATTATTGTGTAGGACTCAGTTATTTTATATTACAAAACCATAATTCTGAAAATGTCACTTCCTAGGGAGAAAGGGATTGGCGCGCTGGAGTGAGTCTTTGTAATAGTAACAACTTTAATAGTAACAACTAACATTTATATAGCATTTAATGGTTTGTAAAGCACTTTCATAAACACAATCTCATTTCTCATCTCAGAGAACAAAAGGAAGTTGGAAGAGTTTCTAAGTGGCACCAGGAAAGGATGCATCATTTATTGGTTTCAAAAACATTATAATCATCTCAGATCTGCAAATGGGATTCAATCCCACGATATCTCCTTGTCAGAAAAGAGGGATTTAGTAGGAACTCCCCAGGAACAATGAAACCACTCATCAGAGAAATGATTCCTTACTGGGAATGATAGGAAATTTGAGATGTTCTGGACACAGATTCCTAAAGCCTGTTGGCTGACCTTTAAGCCAATATTTTTATTTATTTATTTTGAGACATAGTCTCATTCCATTGCCTTCAGTAGAGTGCCATGGCATCATAGCTCACAGCAACCTCAAACTCTTGTGCACAAGTGATCCCCTTGCCTCAGCCTCCCAAGTAGCTGGGATTATAGGAACCTACCACAATGTCTGGCTATTTTCTTTTTTAGAGATGGGGTCTTATTCTTGCTCAGGCTGCTCTCAAACTCCTGAGTTCAAGCACACCACCCACCTCAGCCTCCCAAAGTGCTAAGATTGCTGGCATGAGCCACCATGTCTGGCAAAGCCAACATTTTTTAGTCCATAAGTGGGAAACACTGTGTTGACTAATATTATAACTCATTTCTTTGCAGGACTTCTCAGAACCTTTAGTACGCTTATGAGCATCTTGAGTTCCCAAAGTGGGGCTAGAGTACAGTGTTTCTCACACATATTTGACAATGGAACAGTGTTTGAGATTAATATTCCTTGGGACACACTCTGGGAAGCTCAGATGAGAAAGGAGGGTCCCTGAACTGACAGGAGAATGTGTTCACCAAAAGTGAAAACCAAGACCTTCCCAGAGCAGTAAAGGAGGCTGATTATCTACACATGGGGGTCTAAAGCCCAGAAGAGGAGATCAGGACAGTGGGGGCTCATCCCTGGAGTGAGCAGAGGTAAGCTGAAAATGGAACGTCTATTTACAGAGCTTCTAGTGGTGGTCGAGCCCACCTGAGTGTGGTCAGTGCACAGGCCTCTGCCCTTCCATCTTCACCAGGTCAGCAGCAATGGGGTCAGGGAGGACCCATCCCCCAAGGTCACAGGGAGTCTTTCAAACCGTTCCACCCCATCATGCTGGAACATAAGCACACCTTCAAGTTATTTAGCCCATGGGTACTGCTCTTTAAAGGAGCCATTAGCATAGACCTGGAAACCCTTCAGTCATATTTTTGTCATGCTTACTTGAATGGGATTTAATTTTTATCATGAGTAAATGTAAAGCTTGTCAAAATTTTGCTTTCCCAGCCCCTTAACCCAGATCCTAGTAATAGCCGCCACTTTGAAGTGCTTTCAAGGGGCAGCATTGGACTAAACGCTCTACCTCTATGTTTTTGTCAGACTCTCACAACAAGCCTTCAGGCGAGTTTGTATTACCTTATTTTACAGCCAAGGAAACTGAGTCTGAGAACTGTAGGTGCCTTGTCACTAATCACACAGCTAGCAGGTGAGAGAGCCCAGACGCTAAACCAAGCACTCTGCCTGGCCTTAGAGGCCCCTGGCTTAACTGTGAGACTTTACTGCCTCACCACATGTACAGAAGTTTGCTAGTTTTCTGCACTTCCTAATTCATTCTGTCTAGCTATTCTCCTTCCAGGAGAATCTTGGGTTTATTCCAGGAAGCCCAGTCTGTATTTCCCAACCTCCTTTTCAGCCACGTGTGCTCAATAAAGCAGAAATTGCTAGATGTGGCTTCTGGGATGGCTACATAGAAGTCTCTCCTGCTGCAAGGAGCATCTTGTTGATCTTTTCCTGCTTCCTCCTGGCTAACACGTGGAGGTGTTGGCTCACGTTTCAGCAGCCATTCTGTACCTTACAGATTCTACCTCACTTGCTAAGGAGAACAGAAGTCTCAGTTCCCAACAGCCATGGAACCAACATGCCTGCTGAGGACTGCATACCCCCAGAGAGAAATTAGACTTTGCTATATTTAACTCACTGTTATTGGGGTTTTCCAATCTATGAAAATGAAGCTAACGCTAACCAGACACACCATGCCATATTTCAAATTGTATTTCCTGGTCTTAATTTCTAACTGCCCATCAATGAATAATTTCTTCCATTAAGCCCTGTTTCCTTTCCCCACCCCATTCCCCAGAGAGGCCTGTTCCCTGCTTGTGTGACTCAAGTCTGAAGTCCCAGTTTTCCACACCCACTGAGCCTCTCCCTTTCTGGACCTAGCAATTAATAACCACTCAGCCCTGTATTCTTTTCAGTATTACTCAAAATTGTATTAGGAATGTTTTATACTAACAGTGGTTTGGGGAGAAGCGTGGTTTGGTGTTAAAAGGACTGACCTAGTAGAAAAACAAGGGGCTGATTTACACTTTGCAAGGTGCAAAGATATAAAGGAAAAACCAGTAGGTGATATCTTACTCGATGTGGGCCTGAGAGCCCCTGACTCAGCAGTAATGACTTTTTCATCTTATAGAAAACAGATGGGATTTTAATGGTCTGTGACGACTATTGTCTGTTTCCTTTAAGCAACATACACCGAGACCCATGTATCCCTTCTAGGCGATAGTATGCCCAGCCACACAAAGAAAGTTAACAATTACAAATCCCTACTTAAACCCTTTCCTTTAGAAAGGATGCTTCTGCCTGATGTGGTAGCACAAGCCTGTAGTCCCAGCCACTGGGGAGGCTGAGACAGGAGGATCACCTGAGTCCAGGAGTTCTGGGCTGTAGTGCACTATGCCAATTGGGTGTCCACACTAAGTTTGGCATCATATGGTGACCTCCCAGGAGCAGGGGGTTGGGGGCACCAGGTTGCCTAAGGAGGGGTGAACCAGCCCCAGGTGGGAAATGGAGCAGGTCAAAACTCCCATGCTGATCAGTAGCGGGATCGCACCTGTGAATAGCCACTACAGTCCAATCTGGGCAACATAGTGAGACCCAGTCTCTTTCAAAAAAAAAAAAGAAATGATGCTTCTGTACTCCTACCTAATGGGCACAATATAAGGGTATGTGGCACACCTTTTGCACGTGGGACACAACTATAAGAAGAACTCTATTTAACAAATGCAAATATTATAATCTAGTTGTTTGTACCCTCACATTAACCTGAAATTAATAAGAACAAAATGATATTTCTTTACTAATGATATTTCTCCTCTATCCCCCCCCCAATAAAGTAAAATAAAATAAGAAAAGGAGACATGGACCTTTCTGTTTTCTAGATGAAGTGAGAGAGTTGTGATTGAATAGCACCACGAGGTCACCTTCTTTGCCTTGAAGAAAACCATCAAGGAGCATTTCTAGATACAGTAACTATTGGGATACTCTTGGGGAAGAAACTGGATAGAGTTTGGTCAGGACAGTGGAGGACTCTTGGGTGGCTGGCCGAGGTCTATCTTCCAGTAGAGATATATGTTACAAGAGTTTTGTTGCCTCACTTTGCAATTCATGAAACTATATACTGTATTTCTAGAGTTGTGTTATCTTCAACATAAAAGGATTAAAGGGGGGAGGTGACATCGTCCCGCTGGAAACATCTCCTAGTTGTGTTCATCTGTAGGAAGCAGAAGGATTCTTTCTACCATCCACCCTCGATGCCAAGAAAGCAATGTTGGCTCCAGAAAATGGAAAGATCCCACTTCTGCAGATGGAGATGTGACAATAACAATTGCTCACATTTACCCAAGTACCCACTCCAGCTACTAAAAGCTGGAGAAGTAGTCTGTCTGTGTGTCTGTGTGTGTGTGTGTCTCTCTCTTTGTGTGTGAGCATGTGTATCTCATCTTTTAAAACAGGTACTTTCATTATCCCCCTTTTACAGATGGAGAAACTGAGGCACAGAGGCAGTTAGTAAGTACCCAGGTCATAATTCAAATGCAGGCAGTCTGGATTTTGCTTACAGTCCACCAGGGGTAGGCAGGGGAGGTGGGTGTGGTGGCAAACATGCTTAAGTGGCCAGCTGTCTTGGTGAGCCCAGGACTTTAGTGTTTCCTGGGACATGGAACTCTTAGTGTGAAAACTTGGAAAGACCCAGGCAAACTGAGACAGCTGATCACCTAGATGGGCCCCTCTCAGCATCTCTCAGAGATAGGGACAATCTCTCCTGAAACAAAACTCAGGTGACAGCTGGATCGTTACAATTCATCTAGGGCTCAGAGCCTGGCAAGGCCAGGGCCTGCCTGGATTGAGTCAGCGTCCTAATACAGAAGGCTGAATTAATCCTGACACCTAGAAAAAGAAATCGATTGTAGCACAGGAATGGTTTGAATGAGAACAAAATTTACATTTCTTTATATTGGGCTGTAAATTCCTCTTGGACTTGCCATCAGTCTGGACCACATTTAATTCTGTCAGTCACTCTGAGAGAGTATTATGGTTTTAGTAGACAAGGATTTGTGCACACTGCTATAATCCCTTGCTGGGGAACAGGACTCAGGGCATCCACGAATGTCACACACGCCCCTGCAGCTGACTCGGAGCTGTTAATAGTGTTCAGCTTGTTGTCGGAGGGGATATGATTCAGCAGAGGCCACACGACTTGCCACCAGTGTCCTTTCCCCCCAGTGTGTAATGAATAGGAGAAGCAGACAGAGAACTATAGAGTCACAGAGATGGCAGGGACACTGGGGAGACAGGGAGACGTGCAGCCAGGCGCCCGCGGGAGGGGTCTGGAGCAGAGTGGTGAGGGGCGGGTGGGAGAGTGAGGGCCTTAACAATGGCCACGGTCTGACTGCAGTTCATTCATATTCCTCACTGTACTTCCTTCAATAACCATTTGACAAATGCTCATTAGGTCCCTGCTGAGCAACCCTTGGTGGTCCTTGGTGTGCAGATGCTTCTCTCCAGTCTCTGCCTGCATCTTTTTTTTTTTTTTTTTTGAGATGGAGCCTCAAGCTATCCCCCTGGGTAGAGTGCCATGGCATCACAGCTCATAGCAACCTCTAACACCTGGGCTCAAGCGAGTCTCCTGCCTCCGCTTCCCAAGTAGCTGGGACCATAGGCGCCCACCACAACACCCGGCCATTTTTTGGTTGCAGCCATCATTGTTGTTTGGCGGGCCCGGGCTGGGGATTTGAACCCACCACCTTAGGTGTATGTGGCTGGCGCCTTAGCCGATTGAGCCACAGGTGCCGAGCCTCTGCCTGCATCTTTACATGGCCGTCCTCTCATGAGACATCATATTGGGCTAGCTCCCCCGATTCCAGTGTGAACCTCATCTTAACTAATTACACCTGCAAAGTCCCTATTTCCAAATAAGATTACATTCTGAGGTACTGAGGGCTAGGATTTCAACATGTCTGTTTGTTCATTTGGAGACTGAATCTCACTCTGTTGCCCTGGGTAGAGTGCCCTGGCATCACAGCTCACAGCAACCTCAAACTCTCAGGCTCAAGCGATCTGTTTGCCTCAGCCTCCCAGGTAGCTGGGACTGCAGGAGCCTGCCACTCTGCCCGCCTAGTTTTTCTATTTTTAGTCGAGATGGATCTCACTCTTGCTCAGGGTGGTCTCAAACTCCTCAGCTCTCAGGGTGCTAGCATGACAGGGGTGAGCCCCTGGCCCAGCCACATATCTGCTTTGTGAGGACACAATTGAACTCATAACAGTGCCTGTGGGCAAGTACTTTAGTTTCTGTGCAAAATGGGGATCGCAATAGTAACCAAGCTCGAAGGCTCACAGATTGATAATGGACACTGAACACTCTCAAAGAGTGCCTTGAATGCAGTAACTACTACCCAAGAATTCACCATTGCTATTTCTATACGCTTGTTGGGAACCCCTATATTGATTTCACAGCCCACACTTTAAAGAACATTGCTCTAAATGTACCTGAGCCCTTGCCAACCCAGCAGAATTCCAGTGCAGCTTCCGAGGCCTTCATGACTGCCCCAGCTGAAGACCAGCCTCCTCCATCCCAGTCTCCCTTCCACAGTGAGCCTTTTGCAGTTACTGGAGCATGTCTTAATTGCTTTTGTTCCCAGGGTTTCAATCGGGCTCTCATTCTACTCCGATCCCCACAGTTTATCCCTCAGGCCTCAGTCAAACAACACTCACCCCTGTTCCCTGACTGCCAACTACAAGGTTCCCCTGGATAGCACTTACACAGACCCCGGTAAGATCAAAATTAGAATACTCTAATTTTTCTAGAGTGACCGGAGTCACTCCTAACATTTGACCCCACTTGTATTTATTTACACTTATTAATTTCTTGATGCCATCACCATCTCTGATGCCATACTACAACCTCCAGAGGGACGGCATCCAACTTATTAACCACTGTATGTCCAACACTGACTATAGTACCTGGAAAACAGTCTTAGTTGTCTACCCAACCTTTATCTAATAGAACACGGTTTTTTGTTCTAGTCTAACAACTCCAGTAGACGAAGGGAGGCCTAAGAGTAAATCATGACTGATCTATTCCAACCATGGAAACCCATTTACCTTCCCAGGGATGATTTAGAGATAGGTAATGTGACCCACTTTTGGATAATGAGACATAAGGAAAGGTCTGCTGGGCTGATTTCTGGAAAATAGTTTCAGGAAATTTCTAAAGACATTCAGGAGAGAAAAGAACCCCTGTCTGTCTCTAGGCGAGAGGGATGGCAGCCATCGTACATCCAAGGACAAGTGTCAACCTGCTGAGGATGGCATGGCCAAAGTATGATAAGAACCTGATTCTACTTAATGATTCTGCCTCACAAACCAGCCCTAGAACTGCCCCCACTGCTTGACTCCTTGTGATAAGATCAGGTCCTTTCACTGAATCACCTGGATGATGATAATATCTCCACAGTGATTATCTCACTATATCTGACTATAAGGATAATACTGTTACCTCCACAGTGATTATATCTCATTATAAAGATAATACTGTTTTGCTATAGGTAAAGTTTTCTGTCACTTGAACTGGAACATAACCTAATTGACAAGCACTTAGGAAATATTTTGAAATGAATAAGTGTTTAGATACTAAATGTGCTGAAGAAGGAAAAGATAGATAAGAAGTAGAAAGAAGGTCCAGCATCTACCAGGAGCCAGGCACAGGAGGAATCTTCCATTAAATACCTTCCAGCATTTAATCTTTACAGCAATCTTGTGACCGTAGAAATTTTACCCATTTTAGAGATGAGGAAACTGAGGCTCAGAAAAATTTTTGTATTCTACCCATGATCACAAAGCTAGTAAGCACCAGAGCTGAGCAATGTTTATTATTTTATAAAGACTTATTTCAACCTCTTAGTTCAGACTTTTCATTCACATCATACAGAATTTAAATAGCTTTTCTTTTCCATTTCCACTTCCCATTAAGTTTTTACCCACTAGCCTAAAAAGTATTCTAATTTTGATCTTACCCCAGGTCACTCCTAACATTTGACCCCACTTGTATTTATTTACACTTATCAATTTCTTGACGCCATCACCATCTCTGTCTTTTTCTCCAGAGCATCAGAGCCCAAAAGGCTTTTCAAGCAACTGTACCCAAGAACCCGCCTGGGTATGGGAAATAACTCCCAGGTACATCTAATTCCAAACACATTATTTTCGCTATGCCATGAAGCCGGAAAACTCACATGTAACCTACAAGCATATTCTCCTTAGTAATCTTAGAAAGAGAGAAACTGATTTGGGCAGCTTTCTGCAGCCCTTTTCTCCTCCCCATGGCGGGAATGAGTGATGGGAACAGAAGATACCGTCCTCCCTCGACCTGCCAGAATGTCTGCTGCTTGCAGCCAGCATTTCACAGATGAATGCTGTAGAAAATGTCTTAGCTACATCCAGGGAATTTCAAGTGCTTTCCTCCTGTTTCTGAGGGAAAACAAACAAACAAGCAAACAAAAACTGTCTTCTTAGGCAGCAAAGCCCCAGGAATTGGCAGTTTTTAGGGCCTTGAGAGCTGGGAGTCATGTGCCCTCTAGTGGTCATCTGTAAGAAGTCCCAACCAGATGGTCGTTGCCGCAGAAAACAGGAGGAACCGCGGAGTTGGGGAGATGAAAAGGGAATGCCTGAGAAGGCTTGAATAATAAACGGTAATGGTGGAAAGCCACCTGCTTTAGCATTTTATTGAAAATACCAAATACAGGTCGTAGATATTAAAATGGACATCTGAGCTGTTCACATATCCTGGCAGATTGTTATTAAGCTTCCCTGGAATTACCTCCCCAGCACTGAACCCCTAAGGCTTAAGGGTACTGAGCTGGGGAAAATCCACTCGCCAGAATTCCTCCTGGAAAGGGAAGCCTGTTTTTGATGGGAAGATATTTAATAAAAAGCTGAGACTTGTGCGGACAGAATGGCCTGGGGTTGGTCTGTTCATTGCTGCCCAAGAAAGGGAAGATGAGGAGGGTAAAAGAAAGTAAGAGAGCCAGGGGAGGGAAGCATGCCCCACCTCGACCCTCGCCATGACCTGACCGAGCCTGCACACCCGTCTCCACTGCCCGCTGATGTGTGAGGGTGGCAGAGCTCTGCCCTAGAGCTGATGTGAGGGTGAAAATAGCACATGAGCACAGGAGTGCGGTGGCCTAGAGAAACATACAGGGCTCAGCCCCCGGGGAGCTACAGGAGTCAGGGAAGGGATTGGACCACTGGACTGGACCAAGTTTAGCCAGACCTCTTCTGGGGAGGAAAATCCCAGCTGCCAGAGGGGCACAGATATAAATGTTAGAATAGATGTTTAGCTTGGGTTTCCAGAGACAACGTCTAAACTTAAGAGCAACTCCAGTCCAACTGGCAACATTCACATGATATTAACACCAATAAGAGACCTTGATAAGGGTCCATACCCACTCTGAAATGAAGAATGGGACTTTTTAGTTCTGGGACGGAGCCTGTGATCTGAAAACAATGCAATAAGCTGCTGAAATTCCTTTGGGCTTAGTTGTTTAGATTTCCCAAGGGTGGGGAGGGAGGATAGAGAAGACCGACCCAGATAAGCAGTGGGAGGCTCCAGGACTTGTCTGCTGGAAGATGATGAACAAGCAGCAGGTAGTAAGCTCAAACCTGGGCCTTTGACTGCAGACCCCACATTCTTCTCATACACTCTGCAGCCTCTCCCATACAGAAAGCTCATTTTTCTTTCCTTTTCTTTTAATGATGAAATACAGTAGTCCCTGTTTATCTGAGGTTTTGCCTTCCATGGTTTCAGTTACTAGTGGTCAACTGAGGTCTGAAAATATTACACTAAATGAGATGTTCCCAAAATAAACAATTCATCAGTTTTAAATTGTGTGCCATTCTGAATACCATATGAAATCTTGCACTATCCTACTCCATTCCCCTCTGTCCTGCCTGGGATGTGAATCATCCCTTTGTCTGGTGGATTCACACTGTCTATGGCCTCACCCACCTGTCACTTAGTAGCTGTCTTGTTACCAGATCGACTGTCACAGTAACATAGAGTATGGGTTTAAGTTACCCTTATTTAACTTAATAATGATCCCAAAGAGCAAAAGTAGCAGTGCTGGCATGTTGTTTTCAGTTATTATTATCCTTTACTGTGCCACATTTATGAATCCAGCTTCACCATAGGTATGTATGTGCAGGGAAAACAGTGTATTTAGTACGACCCAAGGTTTCAAGCATTCACTGGAGGTCTTGGAACACATCCCCCACAGATAAGGAGGACAACTGTAACTTCATCTGAGTAAAGGACACAGTCAACTGCTTCTCTCTGACTTAACCTACTGCTTTTCTATTGGCACTAGAAAAATCCATGTTATCAGAGCCCTAACACTGCCAACACCGCTGAAAACGTCATCTGAGGGTGGGACACATCTGACCAAATAAAACCCAAATAAAGAGCATATAACTGCTCTTACATGTATTTCTCTTGTGTGCTGGGAGGCAACTTTCTTTTATATTCCTTCCCACCAAGACTTCTTTCTTCTAAAATGCACCAGCTATGTGGCTTTATAACATACACTGTCGCGTGTCAGTTGACAGGTGGACACATTAAGAGCAGGATGAGCTTTTATTTACCTTTGCCTTGCTGGGTGTCTTTTGGTACATGGAAGTAAGAAGTGTCCTTACATGGGCAGAAAGAGGAAGAATTCATATGCTCCCTTAATTTTAAGCAAGAAACCACTAATGAAAAAAAGGGCTTTGTCACTCAGGCACGCGTTCACCTCCTCACTAGCTGTGCCACAGCACACCAGAGTTACAGTTTGCTCAGAGGCTTTACATTTATTGCATGATAATTCATTCAGATGCCACCAAATGCCATTTCTGTGATCTGGACTGACTTTTCTTTTTTGCAGGCACAATAAAGTGAAGATGATTTGGAGTCATCTGCCTTGTTTCTTCAATAAAAGAAAGACTTGGATTTACACAGTCTCTTTTCTCCAAAGAGCTCACATGCTTGCCCATCTGGCGTCTCATTTGTCTTTGTTTCATCCCCTGTGAAGTCAACAAAGTGTGTTGTGGGAATGTCAAGACCAGGGAAGGTGAGAGCGAAGGTAGATTATTCCTCTCACCACAAGGGGGAGCCCACGTGGCCTCCTACTCCCACGTCCCCACACCTTTTGCCCACTGACTAAAGGGCGGCCAGTAGTCATTCTGCAGGTAACCACAGGCTCTCTGCCCTGCAAGCAACCCGAGCCCAGGGCCGAGGTCTAACAAGGAGAGAGTAAAGTGAACCAAGAATCACAATACAGTGTTATAAGAGGGCAGGCACAGATTAGGTATGGGTGTGGAGTCAGAGGTGGGCACCAAAGAAAGTCATTGAGGGGTTTAAAAAGTAAAGCTTCAGCATAAATTGCAGTAACTGAAATAATTGGAAAACGTTATTAAACCCTTTTTAATTAGTTAAATTAATTAAATCAGACTTTCTGCTCACCAAAATGTAACTTATATGATTTCTATGCATGATTGACAAGTTTGACTAAAAGCACTTAAACTACTTTTTTGCCTAATAACCACAAAATAAATAGAAAAAATGGCCCTCTCCTTAAAAAGTAAAGCTTCAGATAACTCTTAAACAAGGAGGTAGTGACGTTGTTAACCCTCATGCATTGCTGGTGGGAATATTCAATGATTGTACTGCTGTGGAGAGCAGTTTGAGAGTTTCCTAAAAAGTAAAACCTAGAATTACCATTTGACTCAGCCAACGTGACCCTGTAGATAGCCCTAAAAGAACTAAAACCAGGTGTTGAAACAAATCCTTGTACCCAAATGCCCATAGCAGCACTGTTCCCAAGAGCCAAAAGGTGGAACAGCTCAATGCCCATCAACCGATGAAGTGATAAACAGTCACGTGTGCAGATACAATGGAGTATGACTTAGCCATGAAGGAACTGAAGTCCCACTGTGTACTACGACGTGGGTGAACCCAGAAAACACTGTGCTAGATGAGAGAAAGGTAAACAAAAAGGGCGTGTATTACTTAAACCCATTTCTATGAAATAACCAGAATAAGCAAATGTATAGAGACAGAATGCAGGTTGCTGGTTGCCAGGGTCTGGGCAGAGTGTTTAATGGATGGTAACTGCCTGGTGAATGTGAGGGGTTTATTTTGGCATAATGGAAATGTTTTTGAACTAGGCAGAGATGGTGGTGGCATAACATCATGAATGTAGTCACGGAATTGTTCACTTTAGTTATTTACTTAGTGACACAGAGTCTCTCTCTGTTGCCCATGGTAGAGTGTGCTACCATCATAGCTCACGGCAAACTCAAACTCTTGGGTTCAAGTGATTCTTCTGCCTCAGCCTCCCCAGTAGCTGGGACTACAGGCACTCGCCAAAATACCTGGCTAATTTTTTCTATTTTTAGTAGAGATAGGGTCTTATTCCTTCTCAGGCTGGTCTCAAACTCTTGTGCTCAAGCAGTCCACTTGCCTCAGCCTCCCAAAGTGCTGTGATGGCAGGAAGAGCCACCAGGCCAAGCAAGTTGTTCAGTTGAGAATGGCTAATTTTATGTTATGTGAATTTCACCTCAACAAATTCTTAAAAACAAATAAAGCTTCAGCCAAGAGGTACCTGGAGTGAGAGGACAGCAAGACCTTGACAGATGGCCTAGGGGAAGGCACTTGAGTCAGGGAGAGCATCAGCTGTAGGAGGACAGCAGCCCAAATTGGACAACATGGACGGTGTGGCTAGGGCTGCTGTGAGAGGTTGTGTGCTGGCGGGGGACTCTTGGCAGCTTTAGGCTCTATCAAAGGGTGGAGAATTAGGTGGCAAATAGTTTCCAGATATGTTTTCATTAAGTCTACGTGTTCTGTGAAAGTCAATTCCAGATGGTGAGGTAACCAACTGAGTGAGGATAGGAGGTGCCCAGCCAAGGGGCCACCCTAGTGCTACCCAGAGCAGATCAGCTTCAGCTGGGGACAGGACCAAGACTTTTACAGAAACTGCCCACTCTATTCTGTCACCATTTGAACAAATGAATAATCAAAGCCCCAGCCTTCTACTCCACAGGGCAGGGCACAGTCACCTCTGCTGGGGAACCCCCTTAGGCCTTGAAGTTACACATCGGGACAGGTTCTTAACCTTTATTGTGCTATGGGCCCCTCCATACTTCATCATTAACAGAAATTGAGAAATAACATAATCTAGTGACAAATCTAATAATTACTCTGTGGTAGGCACTGTAAATGATATCTTGAGACATCTTTAACATCTATGACGCGATGCAAAAATATCCATGATGCAATGCAAAAATATCCATGATTTCTCCCGCTGGAAGAGGCACGGCCTTGTTACCATGATGGTAGTTATTTGCCTACATTCGGGATTGAAAGAAATGCCAAATTTTAGTTAGAGGATAAAAAACATAACAATAGATTATACAGATCTCAGCTTCAGAACCCCCACATTACAACCAGGAAGGGAGGTGAGGGGTGACAGCTAAACTCTCATCTCTTAAACTGATTGGCTGTCAAAAAGAACTGGAAACAACTTCATTCTGCTTGCGACAAGGTCAGAGACTAAGCCAGCTGAGGGGCTGCGATGGACTTCAGGGCAGTGACAGGAAGATGGGTGTGAGAGGCAGGGGGTGCATTAAGGGCAGGGGTACAGGAGGGAGCCATGTAGGTGACACTTAGATGTCCTGTTTGTGGCCTTGTAGAACTAGTCTAGCATGTTCTTCTCATAAGAACTGAACCAACTTAAGTAACTCCATGTGTTGGGGGGAGGTGGCCACTCCCAGGCCAGGTGTGGTGGCTCATGCCTGTAATCCCAGTAATTTGGGAAGCCAACATGGGAGGATGGCTGGAGACCAGGAGTTTGACGGAAGCCAGGGCAATATAGGGAGCCTCTGTCCCCACAAATATTTTGTTTTTAATTTTCCAGGTGTGGTGCACGCCTGTAGTCCTAACTACTCAGGAAGCTAAGACAGGAGGATCGCTCAAGGTTCCAGTGGACTATGGTGGTGCCACTATGCTAACTCCCCAGAAACTTCTCTCACCAGACAGATGGTGGGAGAAAACAACCCAGGCCGGGCACAGTGGCTCACACTTCTAATCCTAGTACTCTGGGAGTCTGAGACAGGTGGAATGCCTGAGCTCATATGTTTGAGACCAGCCTGAGCAAGAGTGAGACCCCCATCTCTAAAAATAGCCAGGCACTGTGGCAGGTACCCGTAGTCTCAGATGCTCAGAAGGCTGAGGCAAAAGAATCACTTGAACCCAATAGTTGGAGGTTGCTGTGAGCTATGACACTACAGCACTCTACGGAGGGTGACAAAGTAAGACCCTGAAGAAAGAAAGAAAGAAAGAAAGAGAGAGGAGGGAGGAAGGAAGGAAATTCAACCCAGCATCCCAGGCCTCCACATGCTACCCCAACAACCATAATGCAGGGCTGCCCCTGTTCTGAAGAGCCTTGTTCCCTTGAACAGACTATGAGGGGCCCCTGGGAGGAATGGATATTAAATACGTGATTTGCTCTCCACCCATGCTCCATCCTCTACCTGGATCTCTTTCGCTACCTCCTTAGTGGGCTGATGCCTGCACCACGATCTTGGACTTCCAGCCTCTAGGTAGAACCATGAACCAAATAAACCCCGCAGTCTGTGGTGTTCAATGATAGCAACAGAAAATGGACTAAGACAAACACCTACTGTCTTACAACTCTTTTCTGCTTCTGATCCAATAAAATGGGCACTCATTAACCTCAGCTATCCCAAGAGGTAATGAATGAATTTTTTTGTTAATGACAAGTATAAGGATATATATTCTAATATAACATGCAACTGGGGTGGACAGCTGATGCTTTTGTCTGTCCAGTACTTCTCTTTCTGTTGGAGAAGTGCCCCATCCTATGTCATTTCCATAGGACGAGTCATTCACAATGCTCCATTGAAGATGGACATCTACCTGCCCCCAGGGCTGGACATGTGACCCACCTGACCAATCATGGCACTTCATCCACCTATCCACTATGATTTGTCAAAGTATATGACCAAGCGGCCAAGCAGACCTCCCTGGAGATTTCATGCATATGTGCTCCAAGAGCAGTCTCTTTCTTTTGGATCATAAACTGTGAGACCATGGGTGTAGAGCTGTCAGACTTCAATAGGATAAATAAATGAGACCAATCTTCAGAGAAAACCAGAGTTGAGAGATGGTGAGAGGAGCCCTGACTGCACCATCTGGGCCCCCAAATGCAGCCCTCCCCTTTGATTTACCAGTTGTATAGCCCAATCTAGGCTTAAGTGAAATAAGATGGCAGATGCGAGAGAAGGATGGACTCCACTTCAGATGTAATTAAGTAATAGAAATTTATTGATAATTTGATACACCTGCAGGTGCA
>CAUYQV010075791.1:0-20628 GCA_963574575.1 Galagoides demidoff | reverse complement strand
TGAATTCCCCTCCCTCCAACCTCCCCTCCTCCCCCTTTCCACTTTCTCCATATTCTTGGGCTATACGTGGGTTAGAGCTTTCCTATGAAAGCTACAAATCAGTTTCCTAGTAGGGCTGAGTACATTGGATACATTTTCTTCCATTTTTGAGGTACTTTGCAAAGAAGAATATGTTCCAGCTCCATCCATGTAAACATGAAGGAGGTAAAGTCTCCATCTTCCTTTAAGGCTGCATAATATTCCACGGTGTACATATGCCACAATTTATTGATCCATTCATGGGTTGATGGGCACTTGGGCCAAGTCATGGAAGAAGCCCAAGTGCCCATCTTACTATTTTAGATATAGGTTCTTGCCAAATTGCTCAGGTTAGTCTTGAAATTTTGGCTTCTGGTAATCCACTCACCTTGGCCTCTTGAAGTGCTGGAATTATGGCAATGGGCCACTACTCCTTGCCCTTTCTCTTGTTATACATTAAGAATATACAAGTGTTTGCTTCTTAGGCAATTACTTAGCTATACTTATGTTTTATGCCCTTTTCTGTATGTATGTTATAACACAAAATTTTATAATGAAGACAGATTTATGAATATTTTTATAACAATTAAAAACACTTAGAGAACTGCATTTATAGAAAATTGCTATTTATCAGTTTGACTCTAAAAGAAATAGTAAACACAAATGAAATATAAACATTAAAGAAATTGCCTCTAAATGTTAAAGTCTTCTCTAAGTGTTGTTATAGTATTCTACTAAGTATTCAATGAACAGGTAAGTTTGATTTTATACAAATGCTTTTGGAGTAGAACAAAATAAAAAGCACCCTTAAAAGTGTTTTACAAGAAAAATAAAACCTTCATTTCAAACCAAGTAAGAACTAATCAAGAAAGAAAAACTACATGTGTATCCCACTCTGAAGCATAAATGATAATATCCTAAAATGTTAGTATTACACCAAGTTACAGAAGGGATACCATACCATGAAAACGCTGTGTTTATTATAGGAATGCAAGCTTAGCCTAAGACCAAGAAAAATTAATTAGCTATAAACACATTTTCAAAGGAGAAAAAACATGATCAGATTCAGATGCAGATATAAATACTCTATAAACTTAAAAATTATAAAGCTAAAATTATTAATATAAGATAAAAAAACTTCTTAGCAAAATTTTTAATAAACAATTTTCTTTTTTTTTTTACTTTCTTCTTCTTTTTTTTTTTTTAGAGACAAAGTCTCACTATATCACCCTTAGTAGAGTGCTGTAGCATCACAGCTCACAGCAACCTCCAGCTCCTGGGCTTAAGTGATTTTTTTGCCTCAGCCTCCTGAGTAGCTGCGACTACAAGCACCTGCCACAATGCCTGGCTATTTTTTTGTGGCAGTTTGGCCAGGGCTGGGTTCAAACCCACCACCCTTGGTATGTGGGGCTGGCACCCTACTCACTGAGCCATAGGCGACACCCTTCAATAAACAATTTTCAATAAAGAATTACATAACATTCTAACAATGACATTCTAAACAATAAATGCTGAAATTGTACTTTTGAATAAGGATCAAGACATAAATATTTTCTATTATTAATTCCTTTAAGTAATTTTACTGTTAATTAAGGAACCCATCCATTTTAATAATGCAGGAGAAAAATTAAAAATAGAATAAAATAAGAAAAAATTAAAATTAATATAAAATCAGGAAAGAGAAAAAAACTGTTAATATTTTTAAATGATCAAATTGTTCTCCTAAACAGAAAATTTGATGCAATTTACTCAAATGTTGTTTGATTTAATAGAAAATTTAGCAAGTTTGGTAAATACAAAAATCAATGCCAAAATAAATTGTTTCAATGTGTAAGAAAATCAGATAAAATATATATATTTAATAATTTACAGCATACAAAACCAAATAAACACACTGATATCAATTTTATTTCCATATATAATACAGACAGTGAAAATGTAGAAATGAAAAGGAGGCACAAAATACCATTTGAATTCACTTTAGAGAAAATGAAACACAGTCAACTTGGCAAAAGATGTGTGATCTATACCCTGATAATACAAGAGATCAGAGAAATCTAAGCAAACTTAAATAAAGAGAGATACTTACTAAATCCATGGACTAGAAGATACTGATGAACCACAAATTGATTTATAGGTTTAATATAATTCCTGGTAAAATTTTTGTATACATAAACTCACACACTCTAACACTTACATGGAAGAGTACAGGTTCGGGAAGGGCTAAAACAGAGCCCTAAAGTGAATGGAGTAGCTACTTCACATTAAACTCTAGGGCAGTGATTTTTCAGCTGGTGCGCTGCTGCGATGAATCTATACAGAATTGTTTAATCCCCCAAGTTCATATACTGTATGATCCCATTATACATGTATAATGCCCTTAAAATGGAAAAATTATCGAAGTAAAGAGTATATTACTTAGTGGCTGTGAAGATTAGGAATTGTGGGATATGATACAGGTGCTGCTAAGAAAGGGCAACACCGGGATCTTTGTAGGAAGGCTGAAATGTTCTTTGTCTCAATTGTATCGATGCCACTGGCCTGTTTGTTCTATAAATGTTCCCCCTGGGAATAGTCAAGTAAAAGGGGACTTGGGATGTCCATTTTTTTCCAGGCAACACAGAGATTAAACTGCAATTAAAAATATTTACTTCGGGTGATGCCTGTGGCTCAAAGGAGTAAGGCACCAGTCCCATATGCTGGAGGTGGCAGGTTCAAACCCAGCCCTGGCCAAAAGCTGCAAAAAAGGAAAAAAAAATTTACTTAAAAAAGAGCAATTATACAATAGCCAAAAATAATGGCATATCTTCTACAGTGTACAAAATGTTTATAAGAAAAAATAAAATGGCATTCAAAATTTCACAGTTGAAAAAATATATATATGTGTCATATTTTAGATAGGAAGATAATATTGA
Source organism: Galagoides demidoff (assembly GCA_963574575.1). Lineage (NCBI taxonomy): Eukaryota > Metazoa > Chordata > Mammalia > Primates > Galagidae > Galagoides > Galagoides demidoff. The sequence continues at coordinate 17,695 of CAUYQV010075791.1, read as the reverse complement.
AAATATTTCATACCAAATTATTTATAATATAATTTGCATAAAGTTTTTTTTTTTCAGTTTTTGGCCAGGGCTGGGTTTAAACCCACCCACTCTGGCATATGGGGTCAGCACCCAACTCCTTTGAGCCACATGCACCGCTGCATGAAGTTATTTTAATAAGGTATGACAAGATGATTCTCAAACATATATAAAGTGCAAGGGATAAATCATATATTCCTGAAGAGGAAGGAAAAAAATGGCAGGGTTTTGCTCTGTCATTTATCAGTAAATAGACACTTATCTTCCTACTTTTTAGCCAAATGGTAAACGTATGTGTATTTGTTTCATTATTATTCCTTAAATTATTCATACTTTATACATTTTTGTGCATATGGTACATTTCACAATGAGATATTTAAAAACCTGTAAAATAGTGAACATGTTATGGATCAAAACTTAGTTGTAAGTTCTGCAAATACACATGCATATTCATGTATATAAAAATAAATATTTCTACATTTTAGGATTTCTTGTAAATTTGTTTTTTGTTCAATTTTCCTATTTCCTATATAAAATATATATTAGTTGTGGAATAAACACATATGTAACAAAAAATTTAGAAATTGTGTAAAGACTTCAAGGGAACTACCAAATTCTCTTTGACTCATCCAAGAAGTAGAATTTCATCTGTTTTTTAAATGACTATTGTTTTGCTAGCAGACATTTAGATTACTCATGGCAGGGTCATTGAGAGATGAATTTGTGTGATTAGGATTTTGTAGATGCTTGCTTACTGGACAAGACTCGGGCTTGTCTTGTCTAAGGTCACACAGAAGTTGTGTGTTTAAGTAAAACCATACCCCAATTCTTTAGATTTCATGTATGCTGTTTTCCCAAAACACTACTGTCTTTTATACATAACTTATCTATATGGGATGAAATTGGACTTTCCATTAGGTTCATAAGAATTCTTCATTATTCAAATTCTTACTGGGGTGTGCTGTTCAGTTAATAGAAGTACCCAAGGCTGTTCCCAGGAATATTCCTTATTCTGCTATGCTCGGAATTCAAGTGAGAGCTCTTCCAGTTGCTCCAGGGCTCTCACTTGAAGGCATCTTCTGAGTTGTTTTTCCTGCATTAGTTCTGCAATGTGACTCACTAGCAGAAAGTAAAGACTTAGTAAAGTCTTCGCTGCCTTTCTGAATTGATCGCCTTCTTCATTTCCTATCTATTCATCTAAAAATTGCCAGTCCAACTCAACTTCTCTCATTTTTCATGATTCCGCCATACCTTTTTCTTTTACCCACCCATGCAACTTATAAACTTCATTGCCTCCTTTTTTTGGGGGGGGTGAGAGGTGGGGTCAATATTTGCATAAATGTGGCTATGCCTTAAATAAAGAAAAACTTAACTAGTTTTTGTCATTTCAGGTTTCTATTTAATCAATTTGTTTAAAATTCCGTAACACATAATGTAGATCTAGAACTTGAGTAATTATCATGATATAGATGAGCAGTATAATTCCCTGTTGTAAATACCTAGTATCTTATGATTAATCCCTGGGTTTAAATATAACAGCCAATAACAATTTAAGTAATTTTTAAAAATCTGTACTTTTCTTTCCACACAACCACATATAACCCTTAAAGTTTTTCATTAAATAGCACATTAATTCAGATTATTATTGAGAAGCTGTTATTATTTTGAATACTTTTAATGCTATTATTTACTTTCTTCTTTTATAAAGATTTCTAGTATAATTTTATTTATTGATCACTAATAACATGACTTATACCAAGAACCCTTTTATTTATTTATTTTTAACTTCACCCTTGAGAACGTTTCATCATAGCTTGCTTGTGGGCAGATCAGATTGAAATTCCAAATCACTAGGCAGTGCCTGTGGCTCAAGGAATTGGGTGCTGGCCCCATATGCCAGGGGTGGAGGGTTCAAACCTGGCCCCTGCCAAAAAGTACAAAAAAAAAAAAAGAAACTCCAAATCACCAGAGGCAACCCTGAAATGGTGAACAAACAAACAAACAACAATAAAAAAAACCTTGATTCCTGATTCCCATCAACATTATGCAGCTGCATAGATAAACAAATCATATGGGGTAAATTTTTTCTATTCCAGCTAATTGGACTTTACTCTTATAGACAAGCCTTACTATGCAAAAATAGTTATTGCTCTCTTGTATCTTCATTTTCATCATCATCACCACCATCATCATCATCTCTTATTCAGATGAGCTGATTGGAAAAACACTAATGAGTTATAGGATTTGATATCATGCAAATATGCTTCTTCCCTAGCTGATGAGTTTATTCTCATCTTTCGCTTAAGAATACCAACTTGTGACAAGGGTGAATCAAACCTATGCATATGGAATGATGTGGAAATAGTTCCCTATTATGTATGGATGTGTGTCGTCAGTTCTCTTGTCTATTTTTCTGTCCCTCCTTTTCAATAAAATCAGAAATAAGCTTTTTCTGATCTTAAATGAAAAAAATATAAAAAATAAAAAATGTGTACTCTGTTATTACTGAACAACGCATGACATTTTGATTTAAATGGCACTTGAAATGGAGCTTGGAGAAATAATTTCAGAAACATATTTTATGGCAACATCATCATCAAATTCTATAGCACCTTTCATTTGCATGTTAAAATATTAATGTGACACCAATGCAAAGAAACTGTACAAGCACAGCATGATGTGTTAGCGCAAAATTTAAAAACTGGAGCGTATCTGATACCTTGATGTATTAAGAAATATAAAAACATCTTTGACTTCAAAGATCTCCTTATTAAAAGCATCGATATTGAATATACTACATACAGGTAAAATTTATATCAAAGAACTTCACAACTGAGATGGTAGAGAGTCTAAGAAAGTTATAAGGAGGGAAGTTATCTTAAATAATAATCATCTCAAAGTAATAACCTGTGCAAAAATGATGGCTTAGTGCTTCTGCTTTTGCTATTCAGCAAGTAGTTATCCTGTCAAAACTGCCAGTGCTGACTGATAAATGTTCAAAAGACTGTAGAGAAATATTGACAAACCTTCATTGGGTGTGTATTATGGAGAGAAAAAGACTAAATTTATATTTACTCTAACTCAAGGATCAGCCCAGTGCTTCATAAAATAGAAAAGCTTTGTCAATAATTTTTTAGGATGATGAGCGTTATGTGAGTGAATAAGTCTTCACAACACACACACACACTGTTCTCCATCTTTTTATCATAAATCCATATGGCATTGTAGTGATCAGGGTGCAACCAGAAAAACAGAAGCAGTAGAAGAATCTATCATCCACATGTCATCTGTCAATCATCCATCTAATTATCTATCATCTATCTGTCTACATAAAGAGATTTATTATAAGAAACAGGCTACAATATTGAAAGGCAAGTCTGAAATCTGTAGGGTGGGTAGGAAGGACAGGCTGGAGCTTTTAGGCATGAGAAGAGCAGAAGCTGCTTTTTCCAGGTGGAAGTTCTTCTAAGGAAAGTCTTAGCTTTATTCTTACAGCCTGTCAACTGAATGAGGCCTACTCAGGCAGATTCTCTCTGCCTTAAAGTCAATCGATTATGGAGTTTACTTACATCTACAAAATCTCCAGGTTACTATTTGATTGAATACCTGGAAATTAAACATAAAACTAACCATGATGGGCATGGTTTAGTGATATGGGTATGTCTCATTATCCTGGACATTATTCTGCATTCAAATATTTGAGGTATCCCCTTCATAAATATGGTATTTTGTTGGCATGAAGAGTTAAATGTGTGAATATACTGGACATTGTAAAATTTATCGGAGTGATCAATAAATAGCGTACGTCTATATCAAAAGCCCTTCTATCAACCCCCCTGAACTTTCTCAGAGAACTTGTCCACTGTGCAATAAAAATTCCTAACTTTATTTGCAATATTATTTGCATAGTCTCTTTGCAAACCAGTTAGTTCATTTGGTGACACGTATCTTCTTACTCTATCCTCTGACATATCCATAATGCCCTTATGCTTGGCAGGCTGCTCTACTTTGTTTAAAGTATTAAAAAAAATTTATTAACTATTAACTAATACAAAACTAGTTTAACTATAAACTACCACTACATTTCATCTGTGAAAACTTGCTTCCTTTTTTTTCCCCCTTTGGCAGAAATCAAAGTCAGAGAAAGAATAATCCCTTTCTGAGACATTTTTCTATGGTTTCTAACGGATCTGTCTTAATGTAAAATCAGATCACTGTGCATTACATAGCTCTCTGTTCATTCATTTCTTCATATATTCCATAAAAATGCATTAGATAAGGGAAAAAAATTGAGTATTTCACCAAGATAATAATTAATATGATAAAGTCACTCTTAAATACAGACAGATATATAAATAAAATTGAGTTTATTTACCCACAAGACAGAAAAAAGGTAAAATAAGTAAATCAATATATCATAGCATTCAAGAGTGGAATATGGAGTTTGAAATATTTTTGCTTGAATTATAGGGTTGACATTTAGTAAACTGGCTTTATGCAAGTTATAAAATATATTTTCTCTCTATTTCTGTATATGTGAATGGAATTAACACTGCATATCATGTATTTAATAAATATTTAATAGAGCAAAAATTACCAGCCATGTGCTGTATTATTCTTTGGATATACAATAGTGGACTCGATAGATACACTCAGTGTTCCCATGGAATCTTATTCTACACCACAGGGTTTTTACCTAAGGAGATTGTGTGTATAAACCACTGAGTAGCATTCCTGACATATAGAAAATGACCAAGTAGTAATTTTTAGTAACTTGTTAGTAGCAGTGGAATTATGTATACATTAAATTATTATTATTATCATTTTGAGATAAGGATTTACTCTGTCACCTGTGCTCGAATGCAGTGATACAATCATAGCTCTCTGAAATCTCAAACTCCTGGGCTCAAGCAATCCTTCTGCCTCAGCCTCCCCAGTAGATAGGACTACAGACATATGCTACCATACCCTGCTAATTTTTTAAAAAATTTGTAGAGGTGGGGGTCTCACTATGTTGCCCAGGCTGTATTGAATTCCTGACCTCAATTGATCCTCTCAATTTGGCCTCCTAAAATGCTAGAATTGCAGGCATGGACCACTGAGCCTAGCCATGTACACTACATGATTAAATGACATAGTTGGAAGTCTGTGGTGAGAATGGAACATAGAAACCTAGAAAGGCAGTGGTAAATGGCCCACACAGAGATGAAGTTAAGAAGAGAATATGGGAATGAGTCTCAGAGGAAGCACAGAAATGAGTTTTTGCCCCTCAAAGTGGAAAAATAAAAAGCCTTTCCAAGGAATATCGGATCTGATAATTATTAGTGAACCAATATTCAGATCCTTTACTTCCAAAGTCATTTAAAAACTTATCTTCCTGAGAAGCCTGATTTCTAACACACAAGTACTATTTCCATGCCAGTCAGTAGTCACTGGGTGCTATTGGTGACCAAATGCACGGTAGGCACCCTGATGTTCTTCCCTTTATTTGCATTGGGCGAGTAGGGTTTTACTCAATGAACACATTTTCAGGAGCTCGTTGGGACTTTGATCCATTAGTCCTTTGATTCAGTGCAGAGAGCGAGTCAATGAAAATATCACAATGATTCAATTAATATAGATAACCTCGTAAGATGGGACTAACGGTAAAGAATAAATCACAGGCTCAAATTGTCTTTACCTCGCTCAACACGTAGTGGCAGCACAATTATTCTCAAACTAGTCTGGTTATGGATTTTGGCTGAATAATTTAGCCTTTGTCTAACTATAGACAAACTTGGGAAGACGTGGTGCTGAGTTACTGCAGTAATGCTGCTATGTGGAAAATCTGAGCATGTTTGTACAGGTGCCTCTGAGTTGGTTGATGGACTAGAGACAGGGTAACTCTATCCCTTACTTGGTGTAGTGCAGATCTACTTTTCACTCAATGAACATAACTTACAAGATACTCCATGATCTAAAATTACAAATGTCTAGATGAATTTTTACTCTTTCTGAGATTGCTCTTTTGATAAATCCAAACAGAATAAACCCATCACTGAGAAAACCTGCAGCAATAATATTTTTTTGGAGTATTCAGACCTACTGTGTACTTTAGCTTATAAGTAATTATCAGGCATGTTACTTGTTTAAATTGTATTTACCTTTAGGATTCTATTAATTTTTTCTTTTTTTTGTTTTTTGTATTTCTTGTTTGAAGTTGATAATCAAGGTCACAGATGTCCGTTGGCCTCAATCAAATCTATGAAAGGTGGGAAGCAATAGAGCTGGTCGCTGAGAGATGCTCTGAATGAGTGACAAAATACTGCGAGCCAACTGAACGGCTCTTCCTCATGCCCGACAGATGTGTATTTTAGCTAATACGTGATAAAAATGAAATTTGAACTCACGTTTTCTAATCTATCCCCCTTCCCTTTATACTATGTTATACTGCTTTCTCTGAGCTGTGCTGCAATATAAGATGTGGCCGGCATCATCATAACTCCCAATGGAAGGTGGGAGTGAAATCATTTGCACATTAAAATTATGTAAAATACGACCAAGAATATTAATGCATGTGATCATTGTCTAGGAGGAAGTATTAAAACCAAGGATATGACAAGATGTGAAATAATCATCCCAGCATGACTGAGAAGAACATGTCGAAGAATCAGCAGTGATGAGGGATGAAGGGTGGGAAGTGGGTTTCCTCAGTTCACCTCGACTCTCATTCATTATTGATTTGTGCTATGGAGAATGTTAGTTCCCTTCTTTAAGTCTCAGTTTTCACCTCATTAAGATTGGAGCAGCGATTATATTTATCTCTGGAACTTGTTGTGAAGATCAAGTACAGTCACCTTTCTGACTTTTTTTTGTTGTTGTAAACGAAACATCATCATAACTCATAAATGCCAATACTGGGGCTAATTCTATCATAGGGATTATTAAACAGCCATTTCTAAAAGAAGCATCCATGGGAAAATTTCTTCTCCAAGTTTTGAGGCCTTTGATAGTAAAATCTAAGTATCTAAAAAAAGGTTGATATTTCAGAAGGCTTATACTTATGCCCTCGTTAAAGGAATCAGGCAGATGAAACATGAACACATTACATATTTTATTATTAACTCAGAAACTGCAGGTGCAGTTCAGGTGTATAGCAATGAGAAGTTTTCCGATATTGTACTCCATAGTTGAGCAATTTCACCCTTCTCTTTGGGTAGTGTTGAACAAACTCAGGAGTTTCCCCCCATGGAATAGCCTCTTTTTACATAGTAAATAACAGAACAAAATATACACTCTGTACAGATAAGCAATTTCCAAAAGGAAAGACGGGGAAATGTGATAAATTATAAATACCCAGATATTGCTCCTAAAATTACCAGTCAGATAATAAAATTATCTCTTTGAAGAAAAGGACAAAGAAAATTCAAAAAATGCTATACTCATAGCTCTCTGTCTGCAGGGAAAAATCAAAGCACAAGAAGGCTACTCTCAATACCACCACCCACAAGAATTGCCCTCCATCTTTGTTTATTTTTTTTTGGTTGATTTTTTTGTTTGTTTATTTCGATTTATTAAATCTGTATCTTTCCTTGGTCTAAAAAGTTAACCTTAGACATGAATAGTGTGCCTATGCAATTGTTGCTGGACTGGGGTGTAGATGGCATTACCCCCAAAAGCTAAGCGATCACTGTGTCTTCCACATTGTGTGCCTTGCTTGGGTTTGAGGGAAAATTTCTTACAGGGATCATGGCTTCCCTGAGATGCTGGTTCTACTTCAGTCTTCACTGCTATCTGTAGTTTGTCAATGCTGTTGTTTTACTATTATGGTGGATATCAGGTTGGAAGAATACATCATGGACCCATGAAAAAATACGTGTGTCACTTCATTTTGTTACAAACAGTACAGTCCTGATCTACCTAGCAGAGGAATTATAGGATCAAATGGCAGGTCTATTTTTAGTTCTCTAAGTGTTCTCCAGATGACTTTCCAAAAGGGATGTATTAATTTGCAATCCCATGACAGTGTTAATGTACACAGCTATGATTTAATAAAAAATAAAAAAATTAAAAAATCTATTAAATGAATAAATGATTCATTTATTCTCATCTTGTCTCATCTTGTCATTAAAGGTACTACACAGAAAAAATGATTTTCAATTTATGTCACTAAATTTTGCTCTATTTAGTTCAAGTGCTCTAGTCCAATAGTTCTTATTAATTTTATGCATTAGATGTGCTTGCAGTGCTTTAAAAATTTATATTTTAACCTGACCCTGGGTATTCTAAAGGAAAGAGTTTGGTATAGAATATAGGATTATGTGCTTCAAAAATCTCCCCCAGGTGATGCTGATATAAACTCTTTATTAAGAACTTTGCTCATAGAAAATAACCTGATCTCAATGAACGGGAGATACCAGCATTCTAAATTCACACTGGACATTTCTTAAAGAAATTATGAAATGCTTATATTTTTCACATGGGTTTTCTTCTATCTAGAAAGCCCTGATATCATAATTAACTCATACTCAATTTTCATAAAATCAAATTTTTTTCTTATCTTACCTCTCCTCCTCATCAGCAGGCAGGGTGAAGCACTTATAATAGAAAGACGAGGAGCTTGTTAAGCACAGTAATTTTAAACTCACACATTACTCCCAAAATCTCACTGAAAAGACTATCAAGATTTTGTCTAGGTATAAATTCACAAGAACAAAGAAAATGTGAGAGGAGTGGACAATAGGAAGAAGCCAATTACAGTTTGAAGGCTGGAATGTAGACTGAGAAGGGGTGACCACGTGGATGGGAGGCCCAGGGTGTGATGCTGGCTTCCACGGCACCCTGGGTGGCCCAGACAATTGTGGGCCATGAAGACTTTTCCATTTGCCTGGAGGTGAACAGGTGGCAGGAAAGGAGCAGTGATGAGAATCTCTACCAAAAGCCCTTAGGCACCGAGAACATCTTTGCCACCCTCTTGGCCAAGTAACTCTACATCCTTCCCCTGGTGGGACTGGGGTTTGATGTCTAGAGAGGTTTAACTAAAGTGTCTTTGAACTGGGCATGCTAGCCATTGCAGCAAAGCAAGATAGATTAAATGGAAATCTACATGTTGGAAAATGAAACAACAGTCTGCTGACCAAGATCACAGGCAGCCAGGATGGTGCCATCAGCAGAATTGGAGGATTCCTCACTGTGGACTGGATATTGAGAAAGACAGACAAAACCAGCTGTTCAGAATCCTCCCCAATAGCTGGGTAACTGCTCCAAAATGGAACTGAGGTCCACTCATACAGGGTTCTTCAATTCCTTCCATGTGCCCAACACTGTTGTAGTTGCTAAGAATTGCAATATTTCTCTCTGTCTCTCTGTGTGTATAAAAGTATATATGTGGATAATAGATACAGACAGCTATAGATGTGTATGTGTATATAGAATATTCAAACTCCCTGACCTCATGGAACTTTCATTCTAGTATACAGAAAGAAAGAGAGAAATATGTAATCTTAAATAATAATAGCTAATAATAGCAAGTACTTAGGTATCATTTACTATTGTATGTGAATCCACACTATGCTAAGCGTGTCACATACCTTCATTAGCTTATTTTATCCTCATATCAACTTTATGAGATTGATAGTATTATTATGTATTTTACAGATTAAGTAACTGAAGGACAGAGAGAATACATAATTTTCCCAAGATTTCACAACTTCTAAGTGGCAGACTGATATTTGAAACCAGATGTGGTGCCTGAGTCTCCTGGGGTTATCATGGTGGTAAACTTTACTGTGTTTCAGGTACACAACATGATGCTATGGGATTCGTGTAGATAGCAAAAAGGGCACTCTAATGAAGCAAATTCACATGTCCATTATTTCACCAAATTACCTGTTTTTGTTTTTGTGACAAGAACAGCTACCATCTCATTTAGCATGAATCCCAAATGCAGTAGAGTTTTATTAGCTACAGTCCTCATGTGTACACTGGATCTCAGGACTTGTTTATCATACATGCTTAAGACTTTGCATCTTGTAACCTCCATCACCCCATTTCCTCCCCTCACCCCAACCTCACCTATGGTGACCAATGTTTTGTTCTCTGTGCTGAGGTCCCCCTTATCAATGGGGTGTGTGGTGTTGGAGGCCTTAGACTGCAAAGAGCTCCAAACCCAAAAGTCGTCCATCGGAACATGTTTCTTTTATGCCCTCCACCCACAAATTTAGTGCCTTTTTTATCTTAACTGAGCCCTCATCCAGCATGGTGACTCTAAATTTCCCAGGTTGACAGGGACAGCAAAACTAGCATGAACTTCTTTTTCTTTTTTATCAAAGATCTTAGCAACCTCAGCATATGATCTTTTTCTTTCCTTATGAACTCAAGAAATTTTATCTTTCATTTGAATGAAGCACTATTCTGCTTCTCTTTGGCATAGTCAAATTGCCAGTGTCACTACCCTTTCACTTTGTAGCGATTATTAAGCACAATAAGGATGACTTGAACACAAACGCTGTGATACCATGACAGTGGACAGCTACTGAGTGACTTAGAGTGGGGGGGCTGTACGGCAAGGATCTGCTGATCAAAGAAACAGTTCACGTCTTGGGAGGGTTTAGCAGGACTGTGCAAGAATCCATTACATTACTCATGACAGGACACAATTTAAAATTTATGAACTGTTTATTTCCAGAATTTTCCATGTTAATACTTTCAGACCACTTTTAACCATAGGTAACTGAAACCATGGAAACAAAACCAGGAATAAGAGAAGACTTTGTGTGCGTATGTGTATATATGTGTGTGTGCACATCATGTTATCTGCAAACTTCTTCCTTTCTGATCTGGATGCTTTTAATTTTATAAGGTAATAATTGCTACCAAGAAAGATGAAGTAGAAGGATATAGATAACTCTAACTCTATGCCTGGTAGCGGCTGCACTGTGGAGAATGGTAAGATTGCAGTTTTATTTTATTTTTTATATTTTTGATTTTTTGAAACAGAATCACACTCTGTTGCCCAGGACAGAGTGCCATGGCATCAGCCTAGCTCCCAGCAACCTCAAACTACTTGGTTCAAGTGGTCCTCTTGCTTCAGCTTCTTGAGTAGCTAGGACTATAGGTGCCTGCTACCCAGCTTATTCCTATTTTAAGTAGAGATGGGGTCTCACTCTTGCTCTGACTGGTCTGGAACTCCTGAACTTGAGCAATCTTGTTATGGAAGGCTACACTCATCCTGAGAAGAGGACATATAAACATTTTCTGAAGGAGATAAAAGGAGATAAAGAAGCCAGTTATGAAACTATTTGGTACAAAAATAACTCAGGTAAAGGGAACAAGTGCAAACTACTTTGGAAATAACAAGCCTAGCATGTTCAAGTAACTGGTGTGGCAGTAGCAGAGAGAAAGAGGTCCACGGTGATGGGAGGAAATTTAGGGTTATTCAGAACCTAGACCATGCATGGTCTTGTAGGCCATGATGATGATTTTGGCACATAGCAGGATAGAAAGGGGAAATAAGGCTTTTAAGCATACAACAATTTTTACTTGCTTTTTTTTTTGAGACAGAATCTCACTCTGTTGTCAAGGCTAGGATCCCACGGGGTCTTCATAGCTTGCTGCAACCTCACACTCCTGGGATCAAGCAATGCTCCTGCTGCAGCCTCCTGGGTAGCTGGGACTGCAGGTGTGTGGCATCATGCCTGGATAATTATTCTAGTTTTTGTAGAGACAAGGTCTTGCACTTGCTCAGGGTGGTCTCATGTTCTAGCCTCAAGTGATCTTCCTTTCTCTGCCTTCCAAGATGTTAGGATTATAGGCATGAGTCACTGTTCCCAGCCTACTAAAGTTATTATAATTATATAATTGCTGCTTTGTTGAAGATAGACTTGGGCACTGGTCAAAAGCAGGGAGGCTTTGCAGTAATTCAGGGAAAGATGATAGCATGCTGGATTATGCTTAAATGATGGAAGAAACAGTGTGAGTGGTTAAATGTCCACCACTCAATCAGCCCTACATGTGATTGAGGGCTTTCCATCAAGCTCAAAATGTTCATGACAAATGAATTCTAAAATAAGATTTTATAACTGGAGAAATTAACAGTTTGAGTATGGATAAGGTACTATTTTAGGAATATTAATTAAGATTCTCAGTAACCTGTAACACATTTTGCTCTTGGGTTAGTTTAAACAGGCAGGGATATATTCCAGCCTGTCCCATAGCTCTCAGAATCTGTACACTGATTAGAAAGCTTAGTTCAGAAGGCAAAGTGGGAGCATATCCATACCAAGAACTCCAGTGAAAATCCCATCGCCATCCTACATATTACTAACAAAACATCCTTTGAAAAAAATCACATATTGAGGGTGATGCCTGTGGCTCAAAGGAGTAGGGCGCTGGCCCCATATGTCGGATGTGGCGGGTTCAAACCCAGCCCCAGCCAAAAACTGCAAACAAACAAACAAAAAATCACATGTTGAAATTATAATTCTTGGAACAAGAGCCTGGTGATAATTCTTTGACACTGGAGCCTTAAAGAGCTTGAACCTCCACTGTCGTGCTAGCCGAAGACAGATTCTTTGTGTACTCTTTGTGCTTCCTCTGAAATAATAGCCCCACTTTGTTACATATGGTTTATAAGTTATTGGTGAAGCATCTCTCACGAACCCTGGCAGTAAGGGAGGCTGGGAAAATGAATTATGCTTTCCATACTGGGGACATGCAAGTCAAATACGAAACTCTCTAAACTCAAGCATTGATATCAAAACATGTTGAAAACAAATATTGACTAAAGCCATGACAGGTTCTCATTATAGTCTACCTTTTGCTAGCCAACATCAAAATATAGCTTTTGCTATGTATACATTTCCCACTTGTCAAATGGTGTGTGCCTTTTCTAATAAAATCATGCAACTCTATTTTATTCAGTAAAAGGAAACATACCCTCACCCTAATAGGGAGACAAACTACAGTTCATTAATTTCTTTACCTAGATTTGCATTTAGGTTTTCAGATGACCCCTGGGTTTTGATAGTGTATAATGTATTGATTAATATAAAATCAACCTAAAGCTAGATTTTAATACTACTATATCTATATATTTTATGTAATTACTAGAGAAATTGTGGGTTAAAAATAAAAGGAAATATTGCACAGAGTAAAGAGAAAATATGAATAGATACTTCAGTTCTAATTTCTGAAACTTGTTCCAAGTGCGTACTTGATATTTATAGCTGCCTTCTTGCACTGCCAGGTTCCTCTTTTTTCTGTTCTTCACCAGCAGATCAGCTACTCAGGATTTTTACCAGAGAGTAAATTTTTTTTTCGCCTTTTGCACTTTGATTTCTGAGAGACCTGAGCCTATGGCAACCTTGCTCATAGATGTCGCATTATCTTCGTCACTAAATACAGCAGGATCTGCAGTCACATCAGTATACTCTCCTGGGTCTCAAACATCCTCTTTGCCACCCCAACTTTTGGTAGCAACTCTGTTTTTCTTAGTAGTCTACATCAGTCACTGCAGCCAACGTCAAAATCTATTTTTAACTTATTCTTCTAGCGGCTGAAAAGCCTCGAAGGACAAGAATGCAGCTATGTATTCTAATTTTGTACAAGCTTTTCTGTGTTTGCTAGAGTTGCAAGACAATTCTTCAAAGTCTTTTGCATTTTTGCACATCCTGCTAGCAGAGGCACTGAGAGTTTTATTCGGGACTGTCACTTTATGTTTGCACAGCAAAAAGTCTCAGAAGATGGAAATAGTATCTCTCTCCTGAGCAGAGGTCAGGCTTGTTTGCTGTTTCCATGAGGGGTAAATTGTGGACAGATTTGCTTGCAGCTTGTTACTAAAGATTGGCATGTCTTAAGATTGCTATTTCTAAGATGTCATCTCAGTCTATTCCTATTCAAGTTGTCATAACCACATACCACAGATTGAGTGGCTTAAACAAAAAAAAATTATTTTCTCAAAATTTCTAGATGCTGGAAGTGCCAAGGTAAAACTTTTAGCAAAATAGGTTTTGTTCTGATGTCTTTTCTCTTGGCTTGTAGGTAGCTACTTCTCAAGATGTGCTCTAATAATTTTTCTTTGGTGTGAGTGTATGGAGAAAGGGAGGGAGGAAATGAAGGAGAGAGAGAAAGAGGAAGGGGGAGAGAGAGATTCCTGATGTCTCTCTTTATAAAGACACTAATCCTATTGGATTGGGGTCCCATCCTTAGGATTTCAATGTAGGTAGGAGCTCTACTGACCATTGAATATACCTATCTCCAGGTACCCATAATATCACTTTATACTTGCAGTCACTTGATATTGTGGATCCCTAAGAATTAGTATTAGCTCAGAATCAGTATTCAATCATCCTTAAACACTATGAGTAATTTTATTTACCCAGTGCATAGCAATCTTGGAAAATAGCTATGAGGTAAACATTAGAAGGAGATTTCCATACATTTTTATGATGTGTTGTCAGCATTTCCTTACTGGTGTATACTCAAATTATTTCAAAAGACTTAGATTCTATCATTTAATACCAGTGTTTCAGAATTAGGTAACATGCTATGACTATTGTGATGGCTCAGGTCAGATCTTTGACTGGCACATATGAAATATTTCCTATTCCACAAATCAAGCAGGCACCTTCTGGGTAGCCATGAAATTTATTGCCAAGGACACGATGATTAATAGTAACCATGAAGGATTTATCTGGTGCAGACCATTCTGGTGCCAAGCAGAGTAAATAGTTTCATCTTATGCATTGCAAATGCTTCTTGACTGCTCCCAGCATCACTCCTAAAAATAAGTATCCATTTCATTAGCATTGTCTCCCACTGCCCAGTGGCCTACAGAAATTAGCCATTACAACACTTTCCAATATTCTAGTTCTACTCCTATATGTGGGTACAGTTCTGGGTCTTCATGAAGAGATTTTGCTCAAAGACCTTCTCATAGGGTATAGACAGGGGTACATGTAGCTTGACCCATGACAAGATAGTTGTGTCTCTTATGTTTTGGGTTCCTACTCTAAATTATACAAAAAAAAAAAAAAAAAAGAAAGAAAATCTGCAACCTCAACCTTAGTTAGAATAAGCCACCCATGACTTAAGATGCCAGTCACTGAAATCATCAGGCACAATATCCATACAAGATTTAAAACTTGATATGCCATAAGCTTCTAAAAGTGTCTACTGAAAGTAAACTTTAATAAAGGAATCTACTATTAACTGTTTGAAACAGAGCATTATATCTAGAATCTGTTAAGTAAGTCCATATTAAGCTCTTCAGCCTCATCTGAAATTACATTCTCACTCCCTGATTTAGCCACATAAAAATTCATTCCCACACCAATTTCCCAGGTTTATGTTGATATAATTTCTCACAATCTTGTAATACTTCTGATTTATAATCCTCTCTTGTAGCTTTAACTTTGTAATTGATCTCCTAAAACATACTGGGATCTGACTAACATTAAAGGTTGGAAGCCGATGTGGACTACACAGGGAGTGACAATGAGAAATTATTTCATTCTACAAGGCAGCTGTCCCTTGGGAATGTGTTATGGAAATAGCCTTTTCAGGATGAAGAGAATGGGACCAATTCTCATGGGATGGAGGTATCAGCAGGATTCATACTGAGTGTCCTGGTGTTCTACAACTAAGCTGACAGTAATGTTGCTGTAGTCAAAATTATCTCAACATGGCTTACACAACCAGATTATTTAATAGATATAAGAGTGAGGGAAAGATGAAAGAAAAATAGATCTCCATCTTTTCTGGTAGGAATTTAATAATAGTAATATCTAAATCTGAAATGTAAAAAAAATATACTATTAAAAGCCTTCTTTTTATAAATCAGAGCAAATATGAGAAGAAACATTTAAAAGAATTGAAATTAATAGTTTCTGGGGGACAGGAATACAGGGTAAAGCAAGTGACTATTGCTTTTGTTTGTTTATTATTATGATACTATTTGACTTTACAGCCATCTCTGCATGTTTCTTTATGCAAGTAAAAAATATAGATAGGTGGAGAGGTAGAGTATTAGTTTGCTAGGGCTACAATAACAAAATATCACAGACTAAGTGGTTTCACTCAAATTCATTTTCTCATAGGTGTAAAGGCGAGTAGTCCCAGACCAAGGGTAGTGAAAGGTTGGGTTTTTACTGAGGCCTGACAGATGGCACCTTCTTGCTGTGTCTTCACGTGGTCTTTTCACTCTTGAGCACATCCTTGGTGTCTCTCTGCATGTCCTAATCTCCTTTTCTTGCAAGAACAGCAGTCAGATTGGTTTGGGTTTTAACTTCATTACCTTTTTAAATACCCTGTCTTCAAATGCAGTCACATTCTGAGGCTCTGGGATTTAGGGCTTCAACATAAGAGTTGCAGGTATCACAGTTCAGTTCATGACATAAAATATATATGTATATATAGAGATATATATGCTTATCTTAAATATATTGCAGTGTTACATAATTAGAACATGAATATGTATGTGGCATGTCTACATAATATATATTTATGATTTTTTAAAATCTCTATATATGTTTTTTGTCTTAAATAATAGCAGAGTTCATGGCCAACTAATTATGCCACAATTTTAGGAAAGTTATTTTTAATTTTGAAAAATTTGTTTTTGTCTATATAAACATCTCAGCAAGTTATATAATATACTTTTTGTGGAACATCATTCATTGCCCCTTGCACACACCTGATAATCAATAATAATGATGTTTGTGCGTGAAGTACACAATTATTTATGTTGTCATCCATTCAACATTAAGTGGAGGTTAACTATATTTCTGTCACTCTTCTCAAGATAAAGGGCATATATTATGCCTTTGTAGTAAATAAGTATTTTTAAGGCTAAAAATATATTTAATGAAGGAAACATATGTGTAAAGAAAAATTAAAACCACTCAGCAACTCACTAAGGGGTAGTACATGTGGGAGGGTTAATTTTATTTTGGGGGAGGATGAGAAGAGGCAGAGCCAATAAATATTTTATAACAAAAATGATGAATGACTTAGGACTTCATTGTTAAATAAGAGGTGGGAAAGAAGTGTCCTGTCGGGTGTGTGAATAGAAAAGCAAAACCAGGAATAAAAAGAATGGCCCATTCAGAGAAATTAAAAGAATGAATGAATATATTTGGAATAGTGGGAATGGGGGAGTGTTAAAAGATCATTTTTTTCTTGGCACTATTCTGTTTAGTACGAATTAACAAATCAAGTAGTATTTTTATTTTTTCCATGCTATGAATGAGAAGAATAAGTTTATAAAGGTGAAATCCATTGATCAATATCACTCTCCCTTCTAACAAGGAACAGACTCTTGAATTAGCCCCCATTTTTTACTGATCAATTAATGCTTGCTGAATGAACTTTCTTTTTTTTTTTGAGACAGAGCCTCAAGCTATCCCCCTGGGTAGAGTGCCATGGCATCACAGCTCATAGCAACCTCCAACTCCTGGGCTCAAGCGACTCTCCTGCCTCTGCCTCCCAAGTAGCTGGGACCACAGGCGCGCGCCCGGCCATTTTTTGGTTGCAGCCTTCATTGTTGTTTGGGGGGCCCGGGCTGGGGATTCGAACCCGCCACCTTAGGTGTACGTGGCTGGCGCCTTAGCCGATTGAGCCACATGCACCGAGCCTGAACTTTCGAATAAAGGAACGGTTGACTAGGGAATGCCATGTCAATGTGCTACAACCACATCTA
>CAUYQV010075789.1:0-60047 GCA_963574575.1 Galagoides demidoff | reverse complement strand
GCCTCAAGCTATCCCCCTGGGTAGAGTGCCATGGCATCACAGCTCATAGCAACCTCCAACTCCTGGGCCCAAGCGAGTCTCCTGCCTCCGCCTCCCAAGTAGCTGGGACCACAGGCGCCCACCACAATGCCCGGCCATTCTTTGGTTGCAGCCATCATTGTTGTTTGCCGGGCCCGGCCTGGGGATTCGAACCCGCCACCTTAGGTGTACGTGGCTGGCGCCTTAGCAGATTGAGCCACAGGCGCCGAGCCATGTTTTTCAAGTTAATGGTGAAAAGACCCATTTTTGAAAAGAAAGAAAAACAGGCAATGCACCACGGTCTCACATCCGACGCCTTCCCTTTGTAGTCCCTGTAGCCTGTACCTGCAGCCAGAAAAATTAATAATTGCAATCAGAGAATGTTTACTATTTTCTGATTAAAAATGCTCACTTTTCCCTTCAAAATTAACACACCGTAAAATATATGCAAAAACCACAGAGCAAGTTATTTATTCATTTATTTATTTTTGAGACAGTCTCCTTCTGTCACCCTGAGTAGAGTTCCGTGGTGTCAGTGTAGCTCACAGCAACCTCAAACTCCTGGGCTCAAGAAATCCTCTTGCCTCAGCCTCCCAAGTAGCCGAGACCATAGGCACCTGCCACAACATCTGGCTATTTTTAGAGATGAGGTCTCACTCTTGCTCCGGCTCAGGTGATCCACCTGCCTTGGCCTCCTAGAGTACTAGAGTTATAGGTGTGAGCGACTGTGCCTGGCCTCACAAAGTGAAGTTTGTTTATTTATTTATTTATTTTTTGCAGTTTTGGCTGGGGCCGGGCTTGAACCTGCCACCCCTGGTATATGGGGCTGGTGCCACAGGTGCTGCCCCAAAGTGAAGTTTACATAATCGGTTGCTGCTAGCCATAACGATCACCTTCACTCTGTCTAGCATTTATGCCATGCCTGTGCCTGTTGTTTTGATACTTGGAATGACCCAGTAAGGTATGGGGGCTCTGAATATCCCCATATTTTGGATAAGAGGCAGAGAGAGGTATAGTGTCTTATCCAAGATCACACAGATAATTAGGGGCCATCAGAGATTTAAAACTGGGTCTGTCTGCTTGGCTTTTAGGGTACATGGGAATGAAATGGCCAAGTGTTGAGTAGCAGAAGGCTCAGGGTTACAGTCCACGTTGTCATGCAAGAACACTGGAGGGGGCAGGTGTGGCCTCCCCTGTTGCCCACTGTTGGGGGCATCCCAAGGGCGTCCTGTTTGTTCAAGGCTGGAGCTCGGGGGAAAGAGGCAGGCAGAGGAGCTGTACCCTCCAGGGAAGGGATCTGAAGCCACATAAGGAGCTGCCAGGGTTCAAGTCTGTCTCCCCCACTTCCTCACCAGTGCACTCACCCCTCTGTGCCTGGGTGAGACCTGCTTCCTAGCGCTGTCATATGGACAAGACAAGACCTTGTCTGTGAGGGGCTTAGAGGGATGCTTGCCACAAAGCAAATGCACAAAATAGTTAGGATTTGGAATGGTGCCTGGAGAGGCTGGAACAGGGGTAGCAGCCAGGTTACTGAGGTCCTTTGAAGGCCATAGTGGAGCTTCAACAGTATCTGGAAGGCACAGGGACGCGAAGCAGGCTTGGAGAAGCTCTCTAGGAATCTTTGTGGGGTAGGCATAAGCCTGCAAGGATCCAACCCAGGTGGGATCTTTGGCCTCTTAGGCAGCGGGTAATCTTAGCTCTGTGCGCTAACCTTGAACTTCTCTCTTCGAAAATGTCTCCTTCATTATTGGATCATGCCAGTTCTCGGGTGAGGACAAGAACTTGATGACTGTTTACCGTGTGTCTTTGCCAACTCCCTTCCTTCTCTGGGCCTCGGCTTCCTCATCTGATGGCGTTGGGCTGGCTGATTTTTTTTTTTTTTTTAAATTCTAGAGGCAGGACCTCTTTCTGTCACCCAGACTGGAGTGCAGGTACCATCTTAACTCATTGTATGTAATCTTGAACTCCCGCTCAAGTGATCCTCTCCTCCGTCAGCCTCCCAAGTAGCTGGGACACTATAGGCATGTGCCACCGTGCCCAGCTGATTTTTTATTTTTTTGTAGAGATGAAGTCTTGCTCTATTGCCCAGACTGGTCTCAAATACCTGGGCTGTATCTGAGTTGCTGGGATTACAGGCGTGAGCCACCATGCCCAGCTCAGGTAGACTGACTTCTAAGAATGATCTCAAGGGCCTGTACCCTAGAATTCTATGGCCATTGGGGGAGTTGTTTCCTATGTAAGCACATCAGAGAAGGGTGTCCCTCCCATTTCTCTTGGGTCCCTAGACCTGGAGAGGAGACTCTGAACCCTCCTGTCGGTGACATCCTTTTTTGTATTCTCTGCTGCCTAATGGAAGCTTTACGGACTCTGCTAAAACTTCCTGACCCCTCTCCCAGGCCCTCCTCTCTCCCTTTCCTCCCAAATGTGAGCTTCTGAAATGGTCCTTTCTTTTCAAAGCAGTGACGCTCCCATGAACAGAAATGATGCTGTTGGTGGCAGAATTCAGTTCAGCCAAGGAGAGGCCCAGGGCGAGAACTGACAGACCAAACACCAGCCCGTGGCTGTTTCCTCTGTTCATTTTTTTCTTGATGTTCCGGTTTAGAGCTCCCCTTGCAGCTAGTGAATAACACCAGCTCACACAGCCATGCTCCTGGTGGTAACCTCCTCTGAGAAGGGGACACAGTGCCTCTGTCAGATGACCTATGACCTATCTTTGACAAAGAAATGAGGATTGTTCCAAAGTAGTTCTGTCCAGAGCTTTGCGCACCGAGAGGACCCAGATCTTGATGACTTCCTGTTCTGACTTTATGTCCAGTTTCTTGCTTCCTTTCGAGCAGCGTCTGATGTTAGCTTCTGGCCTCATCTTGGCCCCATCAGCAGCCTTTGGAGCCCCTGACCGTTTTGCATGTTCCATCGTGAGATGTGTATTAGGCCCTACAATGTGTTGGATGTTGGGGGGACAGTGGTGGCAGGTATAACTTGGTCTCCAGCACAGGGATCTCACACTACAGTGAGAGTCGGTACTTTAACCACCTCGACGCTTTCCTTTTGACATAAGCCATGTCTTCCTTAGTCATTTCAGGAATTGGCACCTAATAGAATTAAGAGGCCCAGACTTGCACACTTAATTGTCACAGGGACTCTGGCGTATTCATTGCTTGTTCCTTGTTAAGTTCACCTAGATGGCATTGGCTTTGGTAGTGATCACCAGAATTTTTGTTATTTTTTTTCCAGGGGGAAAATATCACCCATCCTATTATTGAAACTGTTAAGTTTCAATCCTGCTTGAAATCCAGACTACTGAGTGAATCTTAGGAATTCACTACTGAGTGAATCTTAGGAACCATGATTCAAATCTAAGCTATCACTGAAGATGTTAACAGCCAGGCTTAAAACGTGGGGAGGGGTTCTTTGGTCAAATATTGAGACCTAGTCTAGCCTCCCTTGAAGAATTTCTCTGCACGTGCACAAATTAAAGCCCCTGAGAAGTCCTGCAGGAGAGAAACCCGCTTGACTTTGACTCAGCAGTTTCCGAATGCTTATTAGCTTGTAGAATTTTCCCCTTTTCATAAAACCATTTAATATCCTTCAGAATCGGTGTTCCACAAAACACCCTGGAAATACTTGTGGAAATGATTTGTTTCAGCTGAAAACTACCCAATGGCCAAGGTAGGTGGTCAGTGAGAGAAATCAATTATTTGCAAATGCAAGGTTTTGTTTGGCCCAAATTCCTGGCCCCAAACTGGGGGAATATAGCACTCTGCTCCTGGGAAGGAGAGTTCACTATTGAGTAAAACGTTTTCATCCATCATCATCGTGACTCACACGAGATCCAGGCTGGCTGTTGACGAAAAGGTGGAGGGTGAGCTCCTGGGTTTCCAAGGCACTCCGGTGGCTGAGACACCGGCTTCCCTCTTAACTTAGGATAGTATATTTAAGCCACCCGTGTTCTCAATTAAGAACCTGAAATAGGGCCCTTATACTAGGCTTGGCATCTACAAGACCTTTTGTAAGTAGCCTTTGGTTGAACGAAGTATATAATAAAGTATAATGGACAGAAATACCTTTTGCTTTTTAAGAAAGAAAGCTTTATAGACACGCAGAGAAGAAAAGATAACAGTAGGATTCTGGGCAATTTCTATTTTTTTCCTAATGTCTCCCTCATTGCCTACTTCTCTATTGTCAACATGCCTTCCTTTTGGGAAAAAAATATTCATGTATATAGAAATATAAATAAGATAAATATATACACACATGCACGTACACGCACACACACACTCTACTGAAATGATATAATACCTGAGCCATGACACAGAGAAGTTGTTGAGTTTTTGTCTTAAATCTTTGGTTTCTAATGACTCCTTCAAAGTCTGAGCTTTTTAAATTTTTTCCAGATGGGCAGCAAATTTGGGAGATGGAAGCCACGGTGGATAAAGACAAGAGCCAGCCTGTAAGCACACGGACGGGATGACCGTCGGCTGCTGACTGTCCATGACTCCCCTGTCATATTTCCTTCCTTTGCGCTCTGTCCTTCCTTCCTTCCTTCCTTCCTTCCTTCATCCAAGTCCCCCATGTTTTGGCCCTCACAGGTACTCAGTAAGTACATATTGAATTGCCAAGGGAATTAAACATTTATTGAGCACCAGGTCCTCTGATTTGTAACTGTGACGTCTTAGTGACCTTGACAGAGTGCCTTTCTTCGCTGTCACTGAAAAGTGAGATTCCCCGTGAATTAAATTTTACCTGTAAGCTGCAGATGTGGCACGATTCCCGTCAGACAGGAGGATGGAGCATGCTTAGGGCCTGGGTAGAAATTTAGACTTGGTTGCAGTTAAGGTTACTCCTTCTTTTCAGAACATGCTTTTTGTTGAGATCCCTGAATATCGAAATAAGCACATCCGCACGTCCGTAAAGGTGAACTTCTACGTCATCAATGGGAAAAGGAAACGAAGTCAGCCTCAGCACTTTACCTACCACCCAGGTAAGGTGTCTCTGTGACGGCTTCTTCAATGTCGAGAGGTGGTACAGGTGTGGGGCTCTGCTCCTAGCTGGTTGCCCTTGGGCAGGTGACTCAATCTCTCTGATCCTCAGTTTCTTCATCTGTCAGATAGAGTCTTCTTTATAAGAGATACGGGAATTAAATGCACATAAAATACATAATACAGTGCACAGCAAGCCAACATCAATGATGTTGACTATTATTATCACCATTCATGTTTTCCCTCAGGGGAGGGGACAAAGGCACATGTAAATACAGAGTGTCGAGCAGCTAAGTGGATGACTTCTGTCCCTGTCTTCGTTTTGATCATGATAGGAGTAAAAATCCTAAAACCTGCAGAATCTTCACTTGACTCCACAATGGGTTTGTCACCTGGTGGCCAAGTGGAGTGAGTGGGCAGGTGACAGCCGAGGAGGTCTCATTCTCACAGAGTCATTACCAGCCCCAAGAAGGGTGATGTGACCCTTTTTCATTCATTCCTTTGTCCAGATAGGATTTGAGTATAGACACTGTTCTCAGTCTGTAGACAAAGCAGTGAACACAACAGGTTAAAAATCCCTGCCCAAAGGGCACTGACACTCTAACGGAGAGGATTATACTGATGATTATTGCTACGCTGGATTATGATTAGGGCTGCAGAAGAGGTGGACAGGAATAGCCAGGGGGGAGTATAATTTTAAGTTTAAAAATGCTTCTTTGAGCTCTCCCTTGGGAAATAGACTATAGCCTTCCCAGGCTGAGAAAGACTTGCTAGCCACCTTTCCAAATTGGAAACCTATAATTTGAGAACATCACCCAGGGTACAATTTCTGTCCTATGACAGTTTCATATGAAGCCTCTGGGCTGCTGAGAGCATTAAAACAAGGGGACATCTGGGTGGCCTGGCCTTGGCTCCCATGGACTGCATCTGTGGGTTTGTGTTGGCCCCTTCGAAGGAGCCATCATCCTTGGTCTGACTTAACACACTGTCTGGAGCAGTGATCGCATCACTCAAGCCCAACAGGACCCAAAACTAGGAGGAAATTGCAGGAAGGGCTCTAGACTGCCACCCAGGGATCTCTTTTAGCAAAGAGGTTTTGAATTACGTTTAAGGGCACACTCTCCTCTTATTTGTGGCCTGGTCCTGGCACTTATCTGAGCATGGCCCACTCAAGCAACCTTCAGTCCCCCAGGTGGCTAGGGACTGGCCTTTGGCATCTCAAAAAATGATTTCTGTGGCTGGAATCAGACCTGCTGGGCCTCCTTGCTTCCTCCGATACCCAACACTTGAACGCTCCCTGCACACTTGGTTACAGTCCTGGTCCCAATTCACTTATTCTAGGGAGAAGGAAATTCTTTCCTCAATTTTGGGGGGTAGTAAAATGTTAGTACAGACATCCGAAAAGGACCAATTTTAGTGGTTGGTGCTGGGTGGGAGAAAGGAATGGCAACAGTGACCACACGGATAGTAGTCGTAATAATAATAGAGTAAGATAATAGCAACTGCAAGCATTAAGCACCTACTGTATACCAGTCACTGGGCTAAGTGCTTTGTAGATGCCTCTTACTGAATCCTCCCAACAACCCCAAAGGGTGTGACTGTTACTGCCAGGTGGGAGGAAAACTGAGGCCTGAGCCAGAAGTCCTTATTCCCCGAAGGGGACAGCCACTGTTCGGTTATTCCTCTGTCTGGAGAATATCTGAGGGCCCATTAAGTACCAGATGCTGTTTTGGTTCCAGAGAACCAAAACCCAGACAAAACTCCCCCCTTTGAGAAACTGACATTTTGAGGGTGGGCGTTACAAACAGTAAAAAAGCACATAAAACATACCTAGAAAGGTACAGGTGGTTTAAAGAGAAACAAATGGGACGGGAGACGAGCGCTGCCGGGGTAGGGGGAGATGGGAGGCATGGTCTCAAATCAAAACGTCCTTCTCTGAGCTCTTACCTTGGAGAAATAGGCCAAAAGCACCTCGGGGACTGAGTCAGACTTGACAGCTACCTGACAGCTACTGAGTCAGACCTGACCTTGGTTTTTCCAATGTTGGAGAAACCCCTAGTTCAAGATGATCATGGCCAGGGTAACATTTCCTACCAAAGATAGTTGCACAGGGACCCTGTTGCCCAAAGCTAATGTGTGACAGGCCTCAGGTGTTTGGGCCCAGACATGTGGACCCCCAAAGCCAGCTGCTGTCTGCAAATCCTCTGTGTACATCCATGGCTCACTGCGATGGCTGTGCCCGTATGCTTCTCTTTCCTTGCAGTCCCAGCCATAAAGACAGAACCCACCGATGAGTACGACCCCACTTTGATCTGCAGTCCTGCCCATGGGGGCCTGGGGAGCCAGCCTTATTACCCACAGCACCCGATGGTGGCTGAGTCCCCCTCCTGCCTTGTGGCTACTATGGCTCCCTGCCAGCAATTCCGCTCGGGGCTCTCATCCCCGGATGCCCGCTACCAGCAGCAGAACCCAGCGGCTGTCCTCTACCAGCGGAGCAAGAGCCTGAGCCCCAGCCTGCTGGGCTACCAGCAGCCGGCCCTCATGGGTGCACCCTTGCCCCTCGCAGATGCCCACCGCTCCGTGCTGGTGCACACGGGCTCCCAGGGCCAGAGCTCAGCCCTGCTCCACTCCTCCCCAGCCAACCAGCAGGCTTCGCCCGTTATCCACTACTCACCCACCAACCAGCAGCTGCGCTGTGGGAGCCACCAGGAGTTCCAGCACATCATGTACTGCGAGAACTTCGCGCCCGGCACCCCCAGGCCCGGCCCACCCCCAGTCAGTCAAGGTCAGAGGCTCAGCCCAGGTTCCTACCCCACCGTCATTCAGCAGCAGAACGCCACAAGCCAAAGAGCCGCCAAAAACGGACCCCCAGTCAGTGACCAAAAGGAAGTATTACCTGCGGGAGTGACAATTAAACAGGAACAGAACTTGGACCAGACCTACTTGGATGATGGTAAGATGCTGAATTTCTCAGTGCCCGTGAGGACGGTTCCCTGATACATCCCCTGGGATGTTCTTTCACTGCGTGGCCTGGGGTTAATTCTTTAACCTCGCTGGGCCGCAGGGTCCCCGTTTTAATTTAAGGGAGTTGAATAATGTGCCCTTGAGGGCCTCCCCAGCCCTGTGCAAGAATTATTTCCCAGCAGGAGTTTTGGGGGTGAGCGGTGACAGTTTCAGATGCCCTCCCTACAACAACCCAAGTGAAAAAAGCAGATGGGGGTGGTTTTGGCCACAGCAGGGCCTCCTAGGTCATGAACTGGATCCGTTTAGTGCTTCCACTCTCTTTACAATTGCCAAATTTAGACCAAGGCCAAGAAAACAGAAAGGAAGGAAAGCTAACCTCCTTTCATTCCTGTACAGAAAAACCCCACTCTCTGAGCCCTCTTTTGTGTATTTGCGGGAGGGGGATGGAGAACAGGGAAGAAGGCTGCTCATTGAAAAGTAGCCCCATCAGAAGGGCTTGCGGGGCAGGCTGCGGGCGCTCCTCTGCCATGGCGGGGGGGAACAGAGCCACACATTGATGGGAGGGAACAGTGGGCTTCCGCTGTGGTGAACCCAGCTGAGGGGGTTGCTGGGGCCAAGGATAGGATGCAGGGCAGAGAGGGCTTTGTGTGAGGTTGTAGGTGCCCGGGTTTACTGGCAGAGGGCCAGGCCAGAGGGTGGGCTCAGTGAGCAGCCGTGAGCAGCACTGGTCTGGGATCTCAGGGACCAGTTGTGTTGCTAAGACTCACCTGGGACCAGCAGGTGCAGCTGAAGGTCAGAGAGGGTGGGGCAGGCAGAGCAGCCTTCCCTGGAGGCTCCAGGAAACAGAAAACAAGTGGTTGCAGTTTCTTAGTAGGAGAAGGAAAAGCTGATCTCTGCCTGTCCTTCCCAGCTCCAACCTCACGTTTTACAGGCAGTAGCATCTGAAATTGCAATTATTTAGGAAAATTAACTCTGAGGAACCCAGCCCAGGAGTAGGAAGTAAGAAAAAAAAAAAGCATCAAAACAGCCACAATAGTTATTTTAAAGACCAGGTACTAAATTCCAGACACTTCAGCGCCAGGGACATCTTTGCTGCTTACTCAGAGACTGTTGACTTTTGCTTTACGCAGAGTCCTGATGAGCTGGGTGTTCTGGGGGTTCTGCAACTTCTGGTAGTTCTGTGCTGTCTAGTGAGATTGTTGATCAAAAACACTCCCCAAACTCATCAAGCCGGGATCTTTGGGGCCATTTGCTATAGGGCCATCCTGCCCCACAAGCCTTACAAGGCTTCCTTCAAGGTGTTGGTGCACAAATAATTGAGCTATCAGATCCTGGCTGATCAAACATGGGCTGATGCAGATCACTGTGCTCAGTTTTCCAAGGGAGACCTGTGTATAACCCATCCGTGAACAATTTCTCTCCAGCATGGTTAAGGTATTGGTGCTTATTTTAAATGGGTTTCTCAGGCAGAGAATTAACTACTGCAATCCAGACGCAGTGGGGCAATGGAACGTGGCTGCAACCGGACTCCTCTGCACGTGAGGACTTGGGGGATGGCATTAGAGATGAGGTTCTTCATGAATAAATGAGTGTCTGCTCAGGGCCAGATAGTTTTCCCCAGCTGACTCCACCCAGGGCTAGTTTTGTCTCCGAAATGAGAAATGTATGGGCCCCTCCTACTCTGCTCCTGTCCCAGAGTAAAGCTGAACGGTGAGCGCCCTGGTTAGAGAAGCCATGTCCAAGGGGCCTGAGGTGGTCATCATGATGGTGTGCCATGCATAGCTGTACTCAATGTTTCTGCAGAAGGTCACGTTACAGAGAAAGCAGCTGGGTGTGGAGACTTTTCTGAACATAGGTTCAAAGTTGTGGTGAGAGTCCTGGGCAGGGTCAAAACATGAGTCGGCTGTGAGAATGTCTCTGTGACTGATGGTGAAGTTTACATACAATCTGCATGCCCCCACCCTGTGGGATCTTAGGGGCCATTCTCTGAAAGAGAGATGACTTAAAAAGGTAAAAAAGAAAGTAAAGACTAAGCCAAGTTTGTTTTTTTTTTAATATATATATATGTTTAGATAGAGTCTTCTTACTCTGTCACCCAGGGTAGAGTGCCATGGCATCATAGCTCACAGCAACCTTAAACTCTTAGGTTCAAGTGATCTTCTTGCCTCAGCCTCCCAAGTAGCTGGGACTACAGGCCTCACCCCTACACTCGGCTAGTTTTTCTATTTTTAGTAGAGATGGGGTCTCAGCTCTTGCTCAGGCTGTTCTCAAACTCTTGAGCTCAGGCAATCTACCCGTTTAGGCCTCCCAGAGTGCTGGGATTAGAGGTATGAGCCACTGCATGCTGCCAGTTTAAAAAAAAAAAAATTGTCACAGGACTTCTGAGATGCTTTATTGCCCTGGTGGACATTATAAATCTCTAAAACAAGGGAGTGTGACACTTCCAAGAATGACTTGATCACAGGCGAGAGGGTGCATTTTGTTGTACAGTCCCGGGAGTACTGTTCACGTTGCCTTTTTTGGCACTCTATGCTAATGGTACAGGGCCGGCCTGGAAGTCCCCTTCCTAATATTTGGCAGAAATAACAGAAAGGAAACTCAGAGTTCTGAAGCCCAGCACTGCCGCCGCCCATGTGTCATGTTCAGGCTTCTCAGTGCTTGAGCTTCATGCTTCCAGGCCATGGTGGGACAGTAGAATAATCTACCCAAGTGGACCCTAAAGGCAGCCAGGTGCTGCTAATTTAGCGCTCGGCCTTGTCTCCAAGTCTCGGTGGAAGGGGAAGTCCCCTTGTGGCCTGTTGTGCCCAATGGTACACACGCAACTGGAAGACGTGGGTATAGTTTTGTCCCCCACTGCTGGGATGTCAGATCCTGCTGGCCTTATGGCTCCAGGGAACATCTCCAGACGTGCCACCGTACAGTGTCTGTGTGTGAGATGTGGACTTCTCCGTGTGTTGTCTTGTGTTTATTTCTGACAAGTGAACTGGGAAACCCCTGGTTCGTTTCTCTGTTGCCTGTTTGGAGGACATCCTAGGTTTTTCAGATCCTTTGCCATCCTTTTCATTTATTATTCCAAGGGAGATCTTTCCCACACGATGCACTTTTGGCTGCCCGGAGCCATGCTAAGCTCCGGCCTGAGGGCATTTCTCATCTGCCATGTATTTGCCTTGGGATTTTGCCAAAGTAGGTTTTCCTTGGAAACTTCACGAGAGCTCAGCTTATGTGTGTTGAGGGTCGAGGGAAGGTTCTGTGGCTGGAAAAGGAAGTGGTCACCGATAGACGTGGGTCCTGCCCTGTCCCATGCAAGTGCAAACAAACCCTCTTTGAAGTTGGCCCCACCCCTCCCCTGGGCCCCTGGGCAGCCCAGGCACCTGGTTATCATTTCCTGCACCTTGGCCAGGGGTCAGGCATCCCGCCCGCCGCACTGCTCTGTCCCCAGTGTCTGTGCTTCTTAGCCCTTCTTCCTGTTCGTCCCTGGTACAGAGGTGCCTTGGGCTTGCCCTGTTCTGTCTTGGAACTGTCAACTGCTGCTTCTGCTGTCTCCACTCTGAGGATTTGAACTGTTTTCAAAAAGTCTCTTGGAAATAGCAAAATAAGTGTTATTCCAGGGCTCAGAGCATCTCCGTCCTCCAGCCTCACGTTGCTCTGCCCAGCCCAACTCAGGCACCTTCTTACAGTTCTTTGGAGGTGGGATTTACACACTGTCATGGTTTCTCTCTGCTCTCCTGTCCCCCTTCCCTTCTGTCACTAGTTTCTTATTCTAATACCCCAGGTTGTACCTAGGGAAACACCAATTGCTCCTAGCAGTGGCTGACCCTGTGGCCAAGTTCTGCCTCACTGCAGGCACCCTTCTCTGAGCCCCAGCCCTCCCTGTCCATGGTCCTCCCCTTTGCCCCACCCCCTGACTTGCTGCCCTTGACCCTTGACCTCTCTATCCTTGACCTCCCTTCCCTCCCTTCCTGACCTCTCTCTGTCTCACCTGCACATATTTTCTGTCTGCCTGCTCTGTGATAGACCCCGTTCTGGGACTTACAGATTCACCAGTAAACAAATCAGGTGGAATCCTTGCTCTCATGGGGCGTTTCGGGGGTACAGGAGTTAGTGTTTAAGGCAATAAGTAAGCACTGAACACCACGTGGGATATTCCATGAGGTCAAGAGCTGGAGGGCAGCTGCCTGGGGGCAGCATTAGCTCCCGTAGTGTAGATCAAAGAAAGAGCTAGCCGTGGGAAGTTGCGAGGGAAAAGTGTTTCAGGGAGAGGGAACAGCAGGTGGCAGAGGTCACAGAAGTGGACCAGCACAGGCAGATCTGGCACAGCTGTGCAGTGTGCTTTAGTTTTCAGAAGGGTCCCTCTGGCTGCCTTAGGAAAATGGGCAGCAGGGAGGCAAGAATCAGGAGGGAGATGAGTGAATCTGATGTTTCAGACCAAGCAGCTATGAGGAGAGTGTCTGCCAGGGTGGGAGAGCAGTGGGGGGGGGGCGCATTTCACAGGAGGCGTGCCCGTGTGTGCCCTTCCACGAGTGTGGTTATTAAAAAAAGTACAACTACAGTTGCCAAAATGTGATTAGTACACAAGTCGTTCTTACCACTTCCGTTGCATGAAATGAAGGGCAGCAGCACACTTGGCTGCCTGGAGCACAGGCAAGCAGGACAGGTGTCAGGGAAAGTGGACCTGGAGGGAACTCTCCCCGGAGGCTGTTGGTGGCACATCCTCTGAGCCACATTCAGAGGTCGTTAGGGGTCATCTCACCACCAAACCCACCACAGGCCTCAGGGTAGTGAGTTTAGCTCAGCAACCCGAGACAGCCACAGGTGAGAGGACTGTGGGGGCAGTGATGTGGCCTAGGACTCAGAGATCTTTGACCCCACTGTGGAGACTTCCAGGGAGAAAGGATGTGGTCTCGATGGCTGGAGCCCCTGCCTGTGGCCTGTGAGGACATCGGATGTTGTGTGTGTGCACAAGAGGCTGCTGATGTGTGTAGGCAAAGCGCGTAGACGTCTGTTCATTTTAAATCCGCCCCGGTCCATTCTTCACGTGACGTGCTTACAGATGACTTACGGAGATAGATTGATAGAGGGAATTTGAATAGTCTTCTCTATATTTATAAACTGAAACATATGCACATTCAGAATTCAGTTGTGCCGTGTATTTCCCAAGTGGGTCACCACGTAATTACCACCTGGATCATGACAGCACCCAGAAGCCCCATGCAGCCCTCTGTTTCTTCCACAAAGATGACTACCATCCTGCCGTGTAACCCCAAGGATTCTTTTTGCCTTTTTGTACAAACACAAGTCACACGGTGGTACCCTGGCTTCTCGGTGTCAACCTTAAGGTTGTAAGGTT
Organism: Galagoides demidoff; assembly: GCA_963574575.1. Classification (NCBI taxonomy): domain Eukaryota; kingdom Metazoa; phylum Chordata; class Mammalia; order Primates; family Galagidae; genus Galagoides; species Galagoides demidoff. The sequence goes on along the minus strand of CAUYQV010075789.1, from coordinate 46,739 downwards.
CGTCCATATTTGGGGTGTGGTTGAGCTTCATTCATTTTCGTCTTGTTCCCTTGAAGGAATCCCATCTCTTGGCCCATGTTCCTGTGGATGGATGTCTGGGATGTTTTCAGACTTGTGAATTTGCCTGAGCTCTTCTTTTGGTGCCCATAAAGCACATTTCTGTCGCGTATGTAGCCAGGCATGGAGCCCCTGCCAGACAGTATCCAGCGTGGTCATGCCAGTTTGTGCAGCCACAGCAGGGCAGAGGGGTTGTGTGAAGTTGTGTGAAGGGATTTGAGCTGCAGATTCCTGGGGAGCAAGATGTTTGGGTGCCACCTGCCCCAACCCTTGCTTGGGTCAGCTACTTAGATCCCAGAGCCTCTGTTTTCTCTCCCATGAAGACTCTTATCTCCCGCTTAGATGCTCACAGAATAAGTAAAGATGCCTTACGGGTGAACTTGGGGTTGCCAGCAAAGGACGTCGGTCTCCTAAAAGACATTAAGGAATTAATATTTATACCCTTAATAATATATGATGATGATACTAGCCCTGCTTACCACCATGTTTCTTGTGGTGACTTCTATAGTAATACTTTAGAAGGAGCCTGGTTCGTGACTCAAGGAACTGGTTTTCAGGCAGCTCAGAAGCAGTCTAGATAATCTGTTCACCTCAGAGCAAAAATAATCCCAAGTGTCTCTTCACACATGAAAATCAGGCGAAGAGAATAGCTATCCCTCTACCCTTGGCAGAGGGGTGCATTTGGAAGAGCTGACCATACCCCTTCCTCCATGTTCTGCCTCCTTCCTTGGGCAGCCAGGCAGATTCAGCCGTGTATGATGTAATCACCTGCCCCGACACATTTTTTTTTCCTGTTTGGTCTCGTTTTAATCTACCCCTTGTCTTGGTCCCAGTTCTCAATATTCATTCAATGCGTCTCCACCAGCCCTAAGATAGTAGCTTCGAGGGTCAGCTCCACCGCTGTCTGTGTGACCTTGGGCAAGTTGCCAGCCTCCTTGGGCCTCAGTTTCCCCATCTATAAACTGAAGATGTCATAGTTCCTCCCTTCTGAGGCTGAGACGAGTTAAGGCATGTTGTATGCCTTGTGCTAGGCACAAAGGCATTCTCCGTAAATACTCACTGCTATTTTTGTTTATGAATTTAACTGCCTTGATTTCTTATATTAAATTTTTAAAATATATTTACATAGGAGGAAAACAGTTGGCTATCCTGGTCATGGGAGATGGTCTCACTCACTGTCGTGCCCCCTGTCTTTTCCATGTAGGTAGAAGTGTGGGCAAGGGCCAGGGTATGGCCCGAGGCGCCCTCCCCCAGCTTCCTCCAGGGATCCTCAGTTGTCTGCTCAGGGAGATGATGCCCTCCACCAGGGGCTGCTGAGAACTCTGATTCCTGTGTCCTCTGCAGGTGTTGGGCAGGGACCCAAGCCTTACAGAGGGGTCAGGGGTGTCTTTTGACAAAGTCCCTTCCCTAGAAGCAGGACATGTCGGTGGGTAAGAAACAGGCGAGGGTGGAGAGAGCAGGGACACACCCTACAGAGCTCAGGAAGCGGGGAGAGGAGGAACGAGGGACGGAGAAGTATTTTGTGACTGGCTGTGCTTTGTTCAGCAGATCAGGGATCTTTCCCGGGGGCGGCTTAGTGCCTACAGCAAGCCTGTGACAAAGCGGCTCCTGTTTGGGGAAGCTGCAGAGCCCACGGAGAGCCTGGCTGCAGCATGGGGACCCTGGTAGGGCTGGGCCTCCTGTGTTCACAGAGGGTGAAGTGTGGGGTTCCCCGTTCTGGTGAGAACCAAGCAAGGTGCTGAGCGGCCCAGAGGCTGTGGGCACCCAGAGGCCTGATTAGGGCGTCTCTGTGTGGGCCTACCTGGTGCGCCCGAAACCACTAGAACCTAGAGATGCCAAGTTGGATCCACATGGCCACCTGTGATGGGCACCAACAAAGTGCCAGGCCCCTGCTGAGAGCTTCTGTGGATTCTGTTTTTATGTTTCTTCTAAACTATACATAAAACATATTTTATATAGGCAATGTGCTCAGATGTTTGGGGAAAACAGTATAAAAAAGACACCCAGCAAAAGTCTTGTTCCTGCTTCAGCTCTGCCATCTGATACTGGTTTTTCTCTAACCTTCTAGAACAGTATTTCTCAACCTTTTTTTCCATTATTGCCACCTCCCCACGTAGGAGACTTTCTCAGACAATTTTTTTTCATGATCACCACCCTGTGAGATGACGGATAGACTGTGAACCTGTTTATGTTGGCCCTGGGCAAGGTCACAGAGCATCATAAAATGTATGATTTTTTCAATCCCCCTCCCCTAGAGAACCAATTTTTAATCTTGGGGGGGTTGGGGTTAATATGATCACTTATGAATGTGTGTTTTACAGTGTCTTTATGTATCATAAGCAGGTGCAAATGCGTAGATATTATTACTTTCCTCCTTTTATCTACAAAAGGAAGGGAAATATCACACCTTGGATAGGAGCTTTGATGTCACTTGATGCTATAAACTAGGTGTCCTCAAACTGCGGCCTGCTGAGGACATTTATCTGGCCCCCTGGGTGTTTTTGCCGCCGACTCATCCCGGGGCCCGCAGTCCGGCCCTCCAATGGTCTGAGGGACAGTGAACTGGCCCCCTGTTTAAAACGTTTTAGGACCCCTGCTATAAACAGTATAAACAGATAGGCCTATATCCTGTCACGTGGTATGTGGAAGCCAGTTCTCAGGGATGGGATGGCTGGTTCCAGGGTCCAGCCTTGGCTTTGGGCCAGTTGGATAAAGAGTTTCTGTGGTTGTTCTGCCTGGCTTCCAATCCAGTCTCACCACTACCGTCTTCTGTAACCTCAAGCAAGTGTCTTATGACGATGGTCCCCAATAAAGCATGTTTGCCAGGGCCTGGCACGCCTGGTGAGCACCCAGGAGTGGTTCATGTACTTTCCCTCCCCCACTCCTCACAATCTCTTCTTCCCCCTCTCCCTCCTTCTACTTCTTGTCCATCAGGTCTGGGTTGTACAGACGGAAGGGGCAGAGCTGGGCTTTGAGGACGAGATGTGAGGCTGCCTCTTGGCCTGAATTCTCAGTGTCCAGTCAGGCTGCCTCTTGTTGGTTCAGTAAAGGACAGTTAGCCTTGTCAGGGAATGTCTGCCATCTTTTTGAAATTCTGCAAAGCAGATGTTCCCAAAGGAATGTGTGCTTGCATTTGGAGGTCAGAAGCCACCAAACCACAAGAAAGTCCCTTCCCAGACTTGCTGTCCACTCAGCCCGCATTCCAGAGCCGCATTTGACCCACAGAGAGCAGATGGTTATTGAGAAAGAAAGCTCAGAGAGACATCACCCAGTCTGGTCCGGGGGCCACGCAGTCTCACACTGGGACCAGCACTTTGCACTGCTGACTGTTCAGGCTGCATTTAATTTCCACTTCCAAAGGGGGCTATTCTCTTGTAGTGACAAGTGAATATCCCCGTGAAGGAATAAGGTGCTCAGTTGAGCAAGAGGATGAGTAGGTCAGTGTTTATAAGACGTTTTACAGGCCCTTCTCTGGACTCTTATTCTCACTAGAACACAGAGCAGAGGGGCTGAGACTCACTGCCCTGCGGCAGTAGGTGTGGTGTGCTGGACCTTTTGGGGGCTTAGCTCATTTCAGGACAAGGCCGTGATTTTGAGCGATGATTTTGAGCATCAGGACACACAGGACTGTAGGTCGTGATGGGCCTTCACTCATTCCATGACAACTCAAGATAACCCCAAATTTTTAAATATGATATATATGTGTGTGTGTATCTTCCCAGTATCAGCTGTAGCTATAGATTATTTCTCTCCAGAAAAGTAAACGTAGAAAAGCAATTTATTATAGCTATTTGAGGCTATAAAGTCGCGGCATAGCGGTTAGTCAAATCTTACCTTACGTGCTAGATTTTACACTGTACTCCCCACCTTCTCCCCCATTGATGAACCCTTTTTGGATAAATGGCAAATATCATTGTTTTCCCAGGGGGGAAAAACACACACACAAAAAACGCTCTTTTTTATGAAGCAGCCATGGTTTGACTCCATTCGCCTGACGTGAGATTTGGGTGTGTTTTGGTTTGGGTTGCCTTTAAGTGTAATTCTGGACTCTTTTCTTGCCCTAAACCAGTTCAATTTTATTTTAGCTCCAGTTTTCTTTTAGTTTCCACCCTTCCAGAGGGAGAGAGAGAGAAAAGAGAGAGGGGCTTTGTTTGGGGGAATGATGAAACCATTTATTTGGCCCTTCTCCACTGCATTTTTGACACCTCTTTAATTTTTTATTGATCCGGGGATCTGGTCAAGTTTCGGCTGTGTATAAAAGGCAAAGGCTGAGGCCTGTTTTGTCCATCCAGGATGTCAAAAAGTCCTTCTCTTGGTGAAGTCGGAGAGACAGTTGAGTTTGAAGGAGGAGTCTGTCCTGGTCCTTAGCAGTGAACCCTGCCCATTCTCAGGTTTGGGGATGGTGTCTGTCTCATCCCTTCAGACGTCCAGGAAATCAGATCTCTGGCAAAACAACCAAAGTAGAGAGCTCCCTGGTCATTTTACGATGGGCCTTGAGCACCCCAACTTGATTTTATGACAGGATTGCCTATTGCCGGTAGTTGGGACTTAAGTCCCAGGCATTCTGCAAGCTGGCCAGTGGGTTTCATCTGAAGCCTGTTAGTTCCACTATCCCAAGAAAGCTGAAAGGACACTCCCTGGTTGTTAATTTCCAAAACCCTCGGCAAAGTGGAGATTCTGTTGCATAAGCCCACGATGTGGAGGATGCCTTTGAAATGTTCGGCAGCCGGTTCTTATAGATTTCTGGAAGTCGATGGTGTCTTTTGAATTCTCTGCTTTATTAAATGCCTAAAAACGAATTGACCCCAAATTGATGAAAGCACCCCTTCCACGTCTTACAGATGGATCGAGTTGTGGTCTGCTTTAGCACTTGGGAAAGGGGTGGCCAACTGGTGTTCCCTGGGTTGCTTTTAGCCTGCAGATATTTTGTTTGGCACACACAGTTTAAAAAAAAAAAATACTGGGATGAAATGCCAACATTGAAAAACCAGGGAATTGCACATAAAAACACAGATTTCCAGCTTTCCGTAGAAAATCCAAGGATCTGGCCACCGTCAGCCCTACCTTCTGCATGATGGCTTCAAAGCCAAGGCTGGTCCCGAGCAGAGACTACCTCCCTGAGAGCACACACATGCCCTTGTCCACAGCCCCCTCTGTGCTCGCCTGTCCTCTGTGCCTCTCATAGTTGACTGGCCTCATTCATTCAGGGTTCCTGTCTGGACCCATTAAGCATTTGAACCATTTTAAGTACCATCATGTTGGAGGCTGCTCATGGTAGGAGGGGTTTGAGAATGTTAATTCCCTCAGTCTCCCCGCTCCCCCCCCCCGCCCCGTGGCTGGGAAATTTTTAAATTTAAAAATGTAAAGTGTTTTTAAGTTTTATTTTAAAATAAAAAGATTTGGCCAAGTGTGGTGGCTCACCCCTGTAATTCTAGCACTCTGGGAGACCGAGGTGGGTGGATTGGTTGAGCTCCGGAGTTGGAAACCATCCTGAGCAAGAGCAAGATCCGGTCTCTTAAAAATAAAAAAGAAAAGAAAGAGAAATAGCTGGGCCTTGTGACATGGGCTTCTCAGAGGCTGAGGCAAGAGGATTGCTTGAACCCAAGATTGGAGGTTGCTGTAGGCTATGATGCCAGGGCATTCCACTGAAGGCGACAAAGTGAGATTCTGCCTCAAAATAAAATAAAGATTTTTAAAACTTCGATTAAGAAATATTTTGAACAAATGTAAACATGAAATAGCACAATGCACCCCTATGTGCCTACCACTCGGCTGCAGCGGTTAACCAGCTCCTGGCCAATCTGGTTTCTTCTGTACCTCCATCATGACATGGTAATTTTCTTCTTGTGCTTTTTGGTTTTTGTTTGTTTGTTTAGAAGTGGAGGTCTTGCTTTGTTGCTCAGTCTGGCCTTGAATTTGGGTCTATATTGGGACTACAGCTACTATGTCTGGATGCACAGTAATATTTTGAATCAAATTCTGGTCATTATAACACATCATATATATATATATCTTATAAGGGTACAAGTGAATCTTTCTAAAAGCAGAGTATGAATGTCTTAACTCAATAACTAAGAAAATGACACTAAGGCTACGTTAACCAGTTTGATGAGAGTATTTCAAAATGAGTATGAAAACACCACACTGTACCCTGTGATTGCATTAATGTACACAGCTATGATTTAATAAAAAAAAAAAACCCACTTCATATATATATAAGGGACTCTGATGATGCAAGACCACTAGCACACATGGAAATTAGTAAGACTTCCTTAATTTTATGAACTATCTAATGTTGAAATTTCTAGTCGTCTCCTAAATAGCATAGATGCTTGTTCTTCTTTGTTTTGTTTTTATTATTTACGGTTCATTTGCATCAGGATTTGGACTAGACGTTGTAAGTGGATGCTTTGGGTTTTAAAGTCCGATTTAATCTAGAGGCTCTGTTTCTAGATCAGTGATTTTCAGCCAGTGTGCCTAGGCACACTGGTATGCCGTGCGAGGATCTTAAGTGTGCTGCAGACATTTTTAAAGATCATTAATTAAATTATTTTTGAAAGAAGTTCAAGGCTCAGCGCCTGTGGCTCAGTCGGCTAAGGCGCCAGCCACGTACACCTAAGGTGGTGGGTTCGAATCCCCAGCCTGGGCCCGCCAAACAACAATGATGGCTGCAACCAAAAAATGGCCGGGCGTTGTGGGGGGTGCCTGGAGTCCCAGCTACTTAGGAGGCGGAGACAGGAGACTCGCTTGAGCCCAGGAGTTGGAGGTTGCTATGAGCTGTGATGCCATGGCACTCTACCCAGGGGGATAGCTTGAGGCTCCGTCTCAAAAAAAAAAAAAAAAGAAAGAAAGAAGTTCAAAGCATTTTCAAAGTAAGTGTATTACTTTTCTTTTTAATACACTTACTTTTCCCAGGATAGCTTGGCGAGGTGAGGTTTTAAGCAGGGTCCTCTGTGTGTTCTGTAAATTAGCTTTCAATTTGAAAGGCTTAATTGATTCAGATCCAATTGTTTGGGGTAAGATTGCATCCTGGCGGACACGTGCTTCTGTTAGGAGGTGCAGGAGCCTAAGTTGCTTCTCTTTTAGTGATATTAATAGCTGTTGATTAGTCAGGGCCCAGCTCCATTAGTTCAATGATGCATTAATTACAAAATGGTGATATTCTATTCTAATTCAGCCATTCCTTCCTTCCTCTCTTGTTAGCTGGAAAACTTCTATAAAGGGAAACTTCCCTTCATCGACAATGGTAGAATTCATATAGAAAAATCAGGATGAATGCTTAATTCTTTCCCTCTATTTACCAGCTTTTAAAATAATGGGCTGGTTCTTTAACAGCCTCCAGTGATGATCAGTTTGGGTTGTTTGTTTTTAAAAAAAATTGTGGGACTATTATGAACTCAGTGGGCTTGAGCATAATTGATGCTTTAAGGTTACAATGGACTTTTTTTGGTAGCTCCTTTTGTCCGTATCATTTCAAACATCTGAGTAACATGACCTCCTCTCCTTTCTTCCTCTGGTTTAGCAATGTGTTCAAATATTCCAAGGCTCGAGGGAGGAAAGTATCCCACGCGTAAACTTAGGGCTATATCCCCTGCGTGTATGTAGGAAATTGTAAAGTTGTTCTTGAGTGACAGCCGGCTGACATATTCCTCCTCACAGCATTAAGGAGTCTGTGATTTCAGAAGACTTAGAGTTTGCAGAGTGCAGGGGAAGGGTACCAGGAAGGTATATTGATTAAGAAAGTGGGTATAACCAAAACCCAGAGTAACAAAGGGTTTAAGAAGCGAGATGATTTCTTTCTCATGTAACAGGATGAGAAACACCAGCAGCGCATGGCTGGTGCATGGGCCCCATGGTGCCAGGAAGCCAGGTTCTTTCTGCCTTATCGCTCGCAGTTCTTAGGGTAGTGGCTTCATCTGCCCTGTCCAGGATGACTTGTAGATGGGAAGAGAGAGATGAAAAAGAGGAAGGGGAGGCATGCCCCTTCCCTTAACAGCATAACCTGAAAATCATATTTATCCCTTTAGCTAATACCTCAATAGCCAGAGCCTCACCATGTGATGACACAGGCACAGAGGATGCTGGGAAATGTAGTCTTCATTTACAATACCCAATCAGGAGCTGAGTTAAACCCTGTCACTGGAAGACCAGGAGGATGGAGTTTGGGTCTCTGTGAGGATGAATGATGATGATGGGAAAATAGCTCCAAAGGGAAGTTGGGTACTTTGTATTCTTTAATATTCTTAGGGGTTTCATCATCTATTCCACAAGTATTTTTTGATACCTCCTAGGAGCCAGTGCAATTCTTAGGCCCTGGGGACAGAGTGGCACATGATGTGGTCTCTGCCTTCATGGAGCTTACCTCCTAGTTGGAGAAATAAGCAGCAAAGCAAATCTATATTCTGCATAGTAATGAGTATTGCCGAGAAAAATTTACAACAGAGTGAGGAAAGGGGCCTTAAATGTCCAGTTATGGCCGATTTCCCCCCAATTCAGGAAGCCCCTCTCTTAAAGCTCAGTCCAGGAATCTCAAAACTTTTTATCACCTTTTTGCCTGAAGCAACTTCTTCAACTCCAGCGCTTTGCCATTTCAGACTGGGGAATTCCCTGCAGGGTGTTTAGCCTGATCCCTGACCCCTTACATACAGCAGGGCACCTCTTCCCTAATCGAGTCTCCAGCTAATGCAGAGTATCCCCAGGGAGGGGGTAGAATTGTCCCAAATTAAAAACTATCACCTGAAGGATTTAGTGCCCAATTCTGGTGGAAGCAATAGCTAATGTTAAGTGTTGACCAAACCATGTGTATTTTGGGAGAGGATGGTCTGCACTACCAAGGGTCTTACTATTGGTCAGCTCGAATTCTCCCTGTAAAGCCATCAGGAACTAGTGTCTCAGGCTGGGTGCAGTGCCTCATACCTGTAATCCTAGGACTCTAGGAGGCCAAGGCCGGCAGATTGCTTGAGCTCAGAAGTTCGAGACCAGGGTGAGCTAGAGATAGATCCCTGTCTTTAAAAATAGCCAGGAGTTGGGGTGGGCATCTATAGTCTCAGCTAGTCAGGAGGCTGGGGCAGGAGGATTGCTTGAGCCCAAGAGTTTGAGGTTGCTGCGAGCTGTGACGCCACGGCACTCTACCAAGGGTGAAGAAGTGAAACTGTCTCACACACACACAAACAAAAAAAGGAATCAGCATCTCGCTTTGGCACCCAGGACAGTGGCTTCAAGGTCAGAAGATGTTGCTGAGTAAAGTCGTGATCAAAGAAACTTGACTCGGAGCTCTTTGCCTCTTTCTGGCCTGTGGTCTTGGGTGAGGCATGTGTGAAGAGCAACTTACATAGACTCTCGAGTGCCCCACCACAAATATCAAGGGCCAAAGTCAGGAGGGGGAGGCAGCCTTCTTTTTGGTTTGCTTCTTCTTACTTGGTGCAAATTCATTCTGCCCCTACACGCCCTTTCTCTCTGGCTTTCTCTGAGCAGATACTCACTCGCTGGGTACCTGCAGTGGGCTGAGCTTTGTGCTAGGTGCTAGGACGGGGCCTCCGCCTGACCATAAAGGAAGGGCTGTTAATCAGAACAAACCATCAATGATAAGAATTCCAGATGGGGGACTAAGCGATCTGAGTAAAATGAACAAGATAACAGAGGAGGAGGGAGTAGCTTCAGACAGGTGGGCAGGGAAAGCCTCTTGGAGGAGGTGACTTTTGATTTAAGAGCTGAAGGAGGTAAGGGAAGGGAATTCCAGACAGAGGGAACAGCAAGTGCCAAGTACAAAGATGGGAAGGAACGTGGTCTCTTTTAACAGAAAGAGGCCTGATGTCTTTGAGAGTCATGACATGCCACTGAGAGTCATGGCATCAGTGAAAGGGAACTTTGAGGGCCTTCCACACCGTCTGGATTTTATTCTGGGAGGAAAGGGAAGCCATGGGCAGGTGGGAGGTTGTAGCTTGGGGTGTGGGTTTGCCAGGCTGGAGAGTACAGGAAATAACTCTAACAGCCCTGTCTACACAGCAGACCAGCAAACCTTAACAAGGTGCCGTCACACGGGACGGATTCTGAACAAGGGCAGGAGGGAGACCTTTTCTCGTTTGTGGTTTTTTTACTTTTGCATTCTCTTTTCTTCTTTAGTAGATATGTCGTATTTAGAAGACATTTTTGAAAAAGAAAGAGGATTTAGAAACAGAAAGCTTCTAGTTCCACAAAGGGAGATGTCTCCCCCCGTCTGGATGCGTAATTGTTCTTCTCAACCGCTCCTCTCTGCGTTGAGTGGAGGGTGACACGTGGCTCTGCTCAGGCTTTCTGCCCTCTCAACTTTTGCTTGTGCCACACCCTCTGCCCTGGAACGCTGTCCTCTCTCCCCTGTGCCTTTTAAAGCCCCACTGGTGTTTCAAGGCCTTGACAAGGTATCTCTCTCTGCACCCGGAGAACTTTCTCTTGCCTCTGAGTCCTGGGGACATGCCTGGGCTCATTCAAGTGCTTCCTTTTTTATTCCCATCCCACCCAACCCAAGTCTGAGTCTCTGAGTGGTGAGGACTAATGTCTGTGATTTGCCTGTACCCCAACCATTCCAGGGCTGGCTTTGGACATAGTAAGCCCTTGACAGCTTTTACTGACAGCTTGGCTCCCTGCTGGGAAGGTGCTTCCAAATGTTTGTGGAATCCAGTGGATATCCAGCAGCGACATGGAAACCCACGCTGCCTGGTTTTTTCTTTTGTTTTTGTTTTTTGAGATAGAGTCTCACTCTGGGTAGAGTGCCATGGTGTCATAGCTCACAGCAACCTCAAACTCCTGGGTTCAAGTAATACTCTTGCCTCAGCTTCCCAAGTCGCTGGGACTACAGGCTTCCACCACAATGCCTAGCTAGTTTTTCTGTTTTTGGTAGAGACAGGGCTTTGTTCTTGGTCAGGCTGGTCTCGAACTTCTGAGCTCAGGTGATTCATTTGCCTCAGCCTCCCAGAGTGCTAGGATTACAGGTGTGAGCCCCCATGCTTGGCTGCTGCCTGGGTTTTAAATGATGAACCCCTATGAGTTGACCACCCAAGGGACTGTAACAAACTGGTCAACATACAGATGTGATCCATGGAATAAGGCCTGCCGTACTGACATGTACCTGGGATGCGTGTCTGGTCTTTGCAAAGTAGGTCATCTTAAGGAGGTGGTCAGTACAGGGAGGTGGTCAGCTATGGCGGCTCTACAGTATTTGCTGTTATACCCATTTTAGAGATGAGGAAACTGGAGCTCAGGGAGGTTCAGCAACAGTCCAAGGTCACACAGCAAGTGTACACTTGTACATGGTCTTTAGGTTTTTAAGAGAAAAGGTGCTACAAGTTCTCTGGGAGTTTAGGAATGCAGATAAAAAAAAGAACTCTGTGGCATCCACTGGCAAGGTTTGACAGTATAGAAAACCTGAGAGGGAGCCTGTATCCTGGCCCCAGAATCAGGCTTTCATCTCTGCTTGGCGGCACAGCTTTGGAAGGCAGGGCCATCTCCATGTCACGTTGTCCCTGTCTTGGAGTGTGCCATGGAGAGACAGAGGCTTGGGGGCCTCCACAGACCAGGCTGGGGCAGGGCCTCTAGCCCCTGAGCCTCCTAGAAAATCCGCTTCTCACCTCTAGTGGCACAAGGCCATCTGCGGTGTTGTGACAGCAAAACCAAGTACCATAGGAAGGGTTGGCTGCCTGGAGAGCAGGGCACTGGGCTGTGCTCTGTGTGCCCCGTGGGCGGCCGCAGAGAGAATTCCTCCTCCCATTCCCTTTGTTTCTCCGCGGTGCTTGGCGCTGGCTGGCTGGGATGCAAAAATGCTCCTTTTGGAGAGAGACCTGCAAGATCGCGCCCCCTTTCCGTGCCAAGAGGCCGGCCCAGCTGGCAGGCACACACATTGGGACTGCTGCGTTCCAGCTCCCGCTCCTCCTGAAGAAGATAGCGGCCCCCGTGGGCCCAGAAGGCAGAAAGCAGGAGGTGGCCGGAGACGCCCAGGAACTGGGCACCCAAGCCTGCCAGGGCTTCCCTCTGTAAACAGCAGCACTGTTTGTGTCCCTGGCCCGGCCAGCGGGCCTTTCTCCTGCTGTGGTTACAGGCCGTTTCTGGGGGTGGAAAACAGAAACCAGGTCTGTGTTTTCCAGGCTGCCAGGGTTCTGAGAAACTCATGCTCTGGCCCAGGAACCGGAACTTGCTTCTCCTGCCCACCCCCAGGCCCCTTCGGAGAAGGGGACACCAGCTCCCTCCACACTAGTTTCCTGTTCTGTTCTGATGTGGGAGAATGTTCTTTTGACTTGGAATGCAGCTGGCTTTGCTCTGCCTTGGGTCCCTGGCCTCTTCCCCAATCTCATCACCCCCAGTTGTCTGATGTCCCCAGGAGCTTGCCCCAATGTGGCATCTTGTCCATGTGGCTCTGACCAGGCCCACCCTGGTAAGACTTTGCTAAGTTCAAACTCTAGGTCGGTTGTTGCTCACAATCAGAGTTCTTAGATGTTCAGGCCCCTCTGTCGTAGGGCTGGTGTCAGGGCCTGGAAGGAAAGCAGTGGGTTTGAAGTGAATCCTGCCCAGAGGGATTGCAAAGAGGGGCTCATTCGTGCTCAGGGGTCTTTTCATAGAAATGAGGTGAGGTGTTTTCTCTTTGAGGCCAGCCACCTCTGTTTTGGGAAGTTTGGTGTTCTGGCCCAAATTTCTTGTGCTTTAGTCATTTCCATTCAACTCATTTGCTGAATGCCTACTGTGCGCCAGGCAAAAAACATGTCAAGAGCGTTGATTTAGTAACTCTCTCTGTGGCTTATTGTGTAGTTATATCACAATGGACAAGTCAAGAGCATTGATTTAGTAACTCTCCCCCTGGTTTACAGTTTGGCCAGGTGTAGCTATACCACGTGTGTGCATTTTGCCCAGAGGCTAGTCTGGGCGGAGAAATAAAATCGGCTTGATCAGGTCCTCCAGTGGAACTTCATTATTTAACGAAGATCATTTTAGGCCTGGACAAAAAGCTTCTGTCCTTATTATTAGATGAAATTTTATTGGTGAGGCAGGAGTCCAGGGTAGGTCCTGGATTCAGACCGGCTGGGTTTAAACCATGACTCTAGATGCAGGGAGGGACCTGAGATCGTGACTGCTTGAAATGTCTTCTCTGTTTCTTTCATCCGTCCCTAGCCCATTCATCTTTTCTCCCCTGGCCGTCTTCGTGCTGAAGCAGATAGGTTATTTGTGGTTTCGTGGTGGTGCTTCATCCTTGCATTTCCTATAAACTGGTAGTTGGATCTGGGGTTTCATCAGATTCCGCTTTGATGGAGCGATTACTCCATCGATGGTGGTGCGTTCCCCCATCAGGGGCACATTGTCCTGTCTGGTGTTCACGGCCACCATGCTCAATGCTGGGACATAGCATGTAAATTTCAAACACATCTTCTTCACTCCCACCTTAGAGGAACTGCTACCCTGACTTTTGTGTTCGCCACTTTCTTTTCTTTATAGTACAGTTTTACGACTCTGTTTATTGCTCCAAACAATATACTTGGTTTTGTGTGCCTGAGGACTTTATGTAAATGGCTCATTCTATAAGCAGTCTTCTCTCTCTTTTTTGAGACAGAGGCTCACTGTGTCACCTGGGTAGAGTGGGTGGCATCACAGCTCACAGCAACCCCCAACTCTCAGGCTTAAGTGATTCTCTTGTCTCAGCCTCTCAAATAGCTGGGACTACAGGCGCCCGCCACAACACCCGGCTGTTTGTTGGTTATAGTTGTCATTGTTGTTTGCAGGCCCGGGCTGGGTTCAAACCCGCCAGCTCTGGTGTACGTGGCTGGCACCCCAGCCGCTGAGGTACAGGCACCGAGCCTATAAGCAGTCTTCTGTAATTTGCTTTTTCCTCCAACACTGGGCTCTTGATATTCACTCCTGGTCTTTGCTTTATTTATAATTCTTTGCCCTGCTGCGTCATATTCCATCATGGAGCTTTCTTATCCCTTCTGCCGTTTGTGGACAGGCGGCTGTTCCTAGGATTTTCCTCTTTGCTGTTACTGACAGCACTGTCTGAAATGTTCCTGCCCTGTGTCCTGGTGCTCAAACACAGGGGTGTTTCTGTAGGGTTACACCGACAAGTGGAACTGCCTGATCACAGGGTGTACACACCTCTCACTTTAACAGACGGTGCCAAATTGTTTACCCAAGCGGTCATACCAGTTTACACTCCCATCAGCAACGCATGAGTAATTCATTGCTCTACGTCCCCACGACATTTGACACTGTCACATGGTTATACTTTTTGACTTGGCTGGTGTCTGTAAAACAGGATCTTTTGATGAAGAAATTTTTGATGTTAAGGTTATTTTCTGAAAGGTGTGAATTTCTTGAGTTATAGTTTAGGATGGTGCCATCCAAAATGGGTTATTGTCATCGTGGTGTCTCTGGGGAGTTTGTTACAAATGCAAATTCTTGCCCCAACCCAGACCTGCTGAATCAGAAATACTTGGGGGTGTGGGGCTGTCAGTCTGTGCTTTTGCAAGCCTTTCTGCATAACCTGAGGCTCACTTCTGCCCAAAGTACTGGTGTAGGAGATCTTTCTCCTCCCAGATGTCACAAAGAGATTCTCCTAGCTTGTCCTCCAAACACATCATAGTCTTACCTTGCACACGTGTGTTTGTGAGCCACCTGATGCTCCAGGCGAGAGAAGGTTCTGATTTCCTTGTTTTGCAAATGGATAACTACTTGTCGAGGGCCAACTATTGAGAAGTCCATGCTTGCCCCTCACCTATAATCCCATGTGAGTGAGTGTGGGCCTCTTCCTGGCCCCCAGCTTTGTTCTAAAGGTTAATCTGTGTCCAGCCAGTAGCACTCTTGTCAAAAAATTGACAGACCCTCACAATATACACTGTTATTATTGCAGCGGCTTTGTTATTTTTGGCAGTCCTGGCTTGTTGTTCCTCAAAAGTGTCTCAGCTGTTCCTGGCCTTTTCCTTGTCCACATCAGGGTCAGCTTGTTGGGCTATATAGAATGGCACTGATCAACTTGAGATCATTAAATCTCTCACTAAATTAGGGGGAAAGGGACATTGTGCAGGATTGAGCTTTTGTGGCATTTTTCCAAAGCCTGCTCAGGGCTGTCCTTCGTAACAGATATAAAGGAACGGCCACCACTCGCAGGGGCGCGCTGTCTTGCCCAGCCACCCACCCTGGCAAGCTGGAGATGGCCCTGCGGCCTGTCCTTTCCCTCCCCCTGGAGGCTTGGTGGCCTCTGCACGCAGGGTTGGGATGATGAGAGCTTTAGGGCTTTAATTGGGAGGCTGAGCCTCCCCTCTGGAGGCGGCTCAGGTTTCCTGAGGACGCACTGCTCTTAAAACCTGCTTCCCGCCAGGGTCCTTTCATGGGTGGTTTCCAGCTATGTCCCAGTTGGCATATGAAACAGGCTCAGGATACAGAAGGTCTCAGGCAGAGAAAGGATTTCTCCTCTGAGTTGGATTGAGCGGAAAGTGAAGGTTTAGGGTTCCAGACTCCATAGTTTGCCATCCTACCCTCATTTGCTTTGTGGTTTAATATTCCTTCTGGGCACCAGGTGGGGTGCTGGGTGCTTTGGGTGATGTATACGTCATGGAACTCTTGGGCCTGGCTTTCACAGTCAGAGAAGGAGTTGGGGAGCCAGCAACTCCCCAGGAGCCAGGCAGGAGGAGGACTAGGTCACCAAAAGCTCAGAAGCACTGTCTTCTTAGGGGCTATGAAACGTGATTTCTCACTCTTTCTCTTGGAACCCGGTCTGGAAAGTGGGGCATTACAGTACCACACACTTTGTGTGGTACAGTGAGTACTGGTTGCCAGCATCCCAGTACTGGCACCCAGCATCCACAGTACTGGTACCCAGCATCCACAGTACTGGTACTCAGCATCCACAGCCTCTTGGTTTGTTTGTTCATTCTTTGTTGAATCATTCATTCATCCAATAGCTATTTATTGTTCACTGCTGGGATGATACAGTGAAGAAAAAGGCTCAAATTCACAGTGTAGACATATGAATGATAAACCCAGGCAGTGCTGAGTGCTCTTTGAAAAGCAAAAGCAGGCTGGGGTGTACTGGGGAGGCCGGGGCCGGTAGCAGCATCACAGAGGAAGTGAGAGAGGTGTGCGGAGCTCTAAGGAAAGATCATTCTAGGTAGAGAGAGCAGCAAATATAAAAGGCCTGAGGCACGAGCATGCTTGGCCTGTGTAGAAATACCCAGGAAGGTCAGCAGGTCAGCAGGGAGACAGAGGGAGAGGGGACTGTCATCTTCACTTTTAAAGGAGTGGCCTTTCCCTGGGCCAAGTGAGATCCCTGGGTCCTGGCAGTGGCTTAACACTGGCAGGGAGTTAGGATAGTCAGTCAAACCAGAATCCTGCCAAGGAGGCCAGTGGGTATTCATGACCCCTGGACTCCTGCTGTGAAAGCCACTCTTTCCTGTCACACTCAGGAGCAACCTGGATTCCACATCAGGTCTCTGACTGTGGAGCTGAGATGGTAACCCTCTCTGTGCTCTGCAGATGGCCACCGGAGCCCAAAGCCAGAATCTAATGGACACCACTGGAAGGCTTGGGTTTTGTTAGGTCTAGAAACACAAAGGACTGTGGGTTTAGGGGAACGAGCTTAAGCTTTCCTCTCCTGCTGGAGAATATTGCGAGCAGAAGCAAGCGTGGAGGTCTCCAGACATTCATCTCTGAGGCCCAGGGCTTGGCTTGACTCTGGTCATACACTAGCACCTGCTCACTCTAGGGATATGTACCCTGGCTTTGGCATAGTGGATCCAAGGGGACCGGGCCACACTTTTCTTCTTAAATCTCATCCTCTCCTCCAGGTTAACCGGCGCTAACAACATATATTAGGGCATCCCCATTTTTCCTTATGTGCTGTAAGTATGATTTCCCTGAAAAAAAAAAAATTCCAGGTTCTTCTAAGGACCAGACTTTGTGCAGAGATGCATTCAAAAAGCATACTGTGATTGCCAGGTGGTCATTGACAGAATTCAGGTAGCTTGAGCCAGATTGCTCTGCTCCTTAATAAATAGCTATATAGCCTGAGTTTGTTAGTTAAGCTCTCTGAGCTTCAGTTTTCTTATCTGTAAAACGGGGACAGTCATACCCACTTTGTGAGATTACCATGAGGATTCAATAAATGTGTATAAAATGCTTTATAGATCATGTAAATTAACAAAATAATGCCAACTATTATTTTATATCAGGAGGTCTCATCTGCAGCTAATAGAATACCTGATAAAAAGGGGCTTAGCCCAAAGAGACTTGTTATTTTAGACGTCAAAGGAGGTAAGGCTGGTGTGGGTGCTTAGTGATGTCCCTGGGACTCAGGATGCTCCCATCCTCCCCCCCATTTTTGTTGAGTGATGACAGCGCCTACTCACAGGGATGCCCAGTGACCACTGTAGTCCCTAGCACCAGCATCACTCCTCAAGGGCAACAGCAGGGGGCAGCACAGGTGGCTGTCCCCACGTCCTCTCCCTTCCCGACATGCTCTCTGCAGACTCCTCTGCT
Organism: Galagoides demidoff; assembly: GCA_963574575.1. Classification (NCBI taxonomy): domain Eukaryota; kingdom Metazoa; phylum Chordata; class Mammalia; order Primates; family Galagidae; genus Galagoides; species Galagoides demidoff. Next base: position 29,195 of record CAUYQV010075789.1, on the reverse strand, counting down.
GTCTCGCTGGTCAGCACTGCATCCTATATCTGTCCTGCTGCAAAGAGGCTCGTAAGCAAGTCGCTGGCCTCCGTGGCCTCTGTTTTGGATTCTGCCAGGAAGGAAGGGCTGCTGGGGAGTGGCCACCATAGCAAGCTTGAAGCCCCTATATGAAGCTACTTCCTGCTCTCCCCAGCAGCCCCAGACCCCTCCTCAGGTGTCTTCCTTTGTCCCTCACACATTGTCCATTTATTCCTGTCCCCCATCTCCTCAGTCTGATCCTATTCTGCTTGTGTCCTGCCTCCGTAGCCTGAGTGTCCGAGAACCAGGCTGGCCAAGGAGCTTACGGAAGACCCCCTCTTCTGGGCACTTCCTACCCATTCCTTGGCATCGCTGGGCTGTCTCATTTCCCTTCGGCCACGTCAGCCCCAGTCCAGCTGCTGCTGGCTTGGCTACCAAGCTTCCCAGAAGGGTTCAGACCAGATCCTGGAGGCAGGCAAAAGCCAGATGCAATTGGGAAAACGCTGGCGAAATGCAGTCAAGTTGGAAGTGGTGGTTTATCCTTTTACTCACTCATCCCTCCTTGCTATTTTTACTGGACACCTAATACGTGCTGGGGTCCTATTGCCACGTGTTGGGGTACAGCAATGGAAGAGAGAGACGAGGTCTCTGCCTTCATGGAGCTATTACAACCCAGTGAGGGGTTGGCATTAAAACGTCACCAGCTTCCAGATACACAGTCCTGTGGTCTGAGCCATGCTACTCTCTCCCCCCAAACCAGGAGCCATTGCCATGCTAACCTCCTACAACTGAAAGGCTCTGCTCGTGAAAGCACTGTCTGTGGGGCTCACTCCGACCCTTCTGGTGCCAAGCTTCTAGGAACATGGGCGCATGCTCACAGATCTGCTGGGGGGGGCACAGTGAGATGATACATAGGAAATCATGAGGCTTACACATTCATGGTTCCTTAGGAACTCTGGAGATGAACTTGGCCGCCCGTGTCTGTCTTTCTAGGCAGTGTCTCCAGCCAGTGCCCTGAAGCCCAGCCCTCCTCCTCTTTCTCTCCCCAGTTCTGCTCTCGCTGCCCCTTGATGGATTCATGTTGCATATGGATTTGAGGTTCAGAAAGGTATTACTGAAATCTAACAGTGGAGAGTGGTCTTGGAGTAGACAGGAGGATAGTAGGGTCAAGGCCCTCGGAATATGATTTTGGGGACATGACTGGTCTTATGTTGTTAGAACCGAGTGGGATGAATGCCTCTCCCTGGAGGCGTCTCTTGCCAGCTCGGGGCTTGGTGCCATCTCTGCTGCAAGCTGATCTGCTCTACCCATCTGCCAATGATGTGCTGTCCTCACAGTTATCACCTTTGCCTCTTTCTCGAAACCAGAGTCTCAGAACTGTCATGTTTACTCATCCCGAGAGCCGGGGACAGTTTGGGATGTGGCAGGGGCATCTTTCTCGTAAGCCCTGAGGTCTTGCTCGTAAGACGTCTGGCGGCTGGGTGCCGTGCGGGCCTGCTGCCTGGGCTGGCTTCCGGAGGCCTCTGGTGTGCAGAGCAGGTTGGTGACTCAGAGTGCTGCTCTGCCTGTCGCCGGCACGGTACAGTGGTGCAGCAAGTGCTGGGAGGGGCCCCTCTCGGCAGGATGTGAAAAGGCATCTCTGAGCGCTGTGACCTGAGAGCACGCCCACTCTGAGAATGCAGAAATAGCTTCCAGGGTGAAAGTGCTTTGGTGGGACAGATGGACTGGCCACTGGATTGGCTCAGCTTGTTAATCACATGTCCCTCGTGTGGTGGGCTAAGACATATTACTGAAGGTAATAGAAATAGCTGCTAACACTCTCGGTTACTTTGAGCATGCCATTGTGCCAAATATATTCAGTCCCGTAGTACATACAAGAAAACTAAAGCTCAAGGGTGTAAATGTTATCTCCTGTCCCCTCAGGGGGCAACTGTGTGCAGAATGCTATGTGTGCCTTATGTCAGAAGCAGCCTGCTTGTGTTCCCTCAAAAAGCTTTCAAGGTCAGGAACAATCATTGCCACCTTTTACAGAGGAGGCACAGAGAGCGCTAGGATCTGCCTCAACTCCCATGAAAGGACATAGCAGGGCTGGGATTTGGAGCCAAGCGGTCTGTTTCCCTGTGACTCTGGCCCTGGGGTGTGAGCACCTCGCCACTCTGCATGGCCCTTGTCCTGAGTGCCCACTTCAGAGACTGAGGAGGAATGGGGACTATTGGCCAGAGGAACCAGGGAGAGATTTAAAGCTGGTTGTGGGCAGAGAGGTAGGAATTGGATGCTGAGAAAAGAAAGTTACCTACCCTCTAGCCCCCTGGCTCCCCAGAGGAACGGCAATGGGAAGGTCAGGAAAGATCTTCTCCTTGCTCAGCCCTGCCAGGACCAGCTGTGGGATGGTCCTCCTGACTTTGCTGGCAGCTGCCTGCCATGTAAGCATAGACTGGGATGTCGACAAGGAATGTGCTTTAGCAAAATAGTGCTTAGGGGACTGTGTCCACCAGCTCCAAATGCATAACAAAATACCATAGACTGGGAAACTCAACAGAAATTTATGTTCCTGCAACTCTGGAGGTTGGAAGTTTGACATCAGGGAGCCAAGGTCAGGTTCCACTGAGGGCCTTCTTCCTAGCTTGCAAACAGCTACCTTTTCACAAGAGAGGCAGAAACTGACTCCTGGAGTCTCTTCTTGTAAGGGCACTAATCCCACAATGAGGGCCCCACCTTCATGACCTCATCTAACCCTAATTATCTCCCTGAGTCCCCGTCTCCAAATGTCCTCACATTAGGGGTTAGGGCTTCACCACATGAATCTGGGAGAGACACAGGTCAGCCCATAGCAGGGAGTATACGGGAGGAAGGTTTGATGAAGTGGGTGAATCAGGGGTTAAGCCTCCGTCTATGTGTCCAGGAGAGTTCCTATCTTTTAGGGACACCTAGTGCAGTGTCACACATATATGAATGGTTCTTGCTGGTCACTGCAGGCAGGCTTTGAGTTGATAGCAGTTAAGGAAAGGGCCAGGTCTGTGAATCTCACTTAGAGAAATTTAAGACAGAGTCTGGTCCCTGCTCTGCCCCTGAGGAATTTTGTTCCAGGCAGTTGGTGGCTTCTCGGGCCTGTGACAGTATGGAGGGAGGCAGACGTGGTTGAAATCTTTTGTGGGAAATTCAAGACTTGAACTTTATAAGACTGATCAGAAGGTGTCCTGGAAGGGAGTGTGACATGGGCTTACACTGGGCTGTGGGATTATGTGGGTGTCCCATGCTGGAGCTGTGCTATGACCTGGTCATGGCATACTTGGGAGGGCACAGAATGATCTGGAAGGTGAAATTATAGGAAGATGAGATGGAGACTGGGCTGGAAGAGGTAATAAATACCCACTGAATCCTTTCCCCACAGCAAGGGCCATGCTGGTATTCAAAGGAAAGGTCTTATGAAGTCAGGCTAGGGTTTTAGACCCTCCTGGGGCGGGGGCAGGAGCAAGTTTTGTGCAATTCTGTGATATGAGGAGAATGGGTTGGGTGGAAACCTTCTTACTGCTCCACACTTCCACCTGCCCATCCCCTGCCTGTAGTGTCTGGGGCCTCGATTCCCTGGCTCCTGGATAAGCACAGAGAAGTAAACTCAAGTGCCATTAAATAAACGTTTGGTCAATTCCTGTAACCCCCGAAAAGAAAGGCGGCTTCTCAAACAATTAGGTAATTATTTGGTCATCTCATTTGTGGTCACAGACTGATTTGTGGGTTTGGATTACAGTTTCTTTCCTGAAATCTCAACTCGATGTAGTAAGTTACCCTTTTTGTTTATTTTATTTATTTATTTTAAAGCACAAGTTACCGTGCAGGGCTTCCACCCTGGCTCCTGCTTCTTAGGGGTCAAGGTGGCAATGAACTGACAGAAGGACCAGGAAGTCAGGTGGTGTGTTGAGAAGGCTTTTCTGCCTGTGGTCACGCTCTGGAAGCTGTGTGGTTGCCTGATGGGAGAGGTGTGGCTTCACTGCCTATAGTCAGAAGAAATTATGCTGAACTAGACAGGAGCAGAGGGGTCACCTCAGCTCAGGTCTGGGTCTGGAGTTTACAGGCCGGGTGTGGCCTGCCTTTGAGGGCGGGCAGCCACATCTAGAGATAAAGTCAGGAGCTGTTTCTCGCTAGATGGGAAGTGGATGTGCCATTGTGAAAAAAAGCAGAGAATAGAGGAGGAGGTGGCATGTTCTGCCCTGGTTCGAAGGAACGACCCTTAGCCCAGTCCCTAATTCTCTCCAGCTCTGGGACACGGAGGCATACTGGGTTTCCCACCAAGTTCCATTCCATTTAAATACTCGCGCCTGTGATCTCAGAAGTGTGGGAGGCTGATTGTATAATCTGTTGCGGTGACGAACTCTTAGGTCTGTATTTTTGTCGGTGAAGGTGGTTTGTTGGCCCATTGTGCTTTCGTACGAGGCGTCAGTGTTGATGGAGCTCATCAGTTATCTTGTCCACAGGATGAGGGAGGTGACTCACCAGTTTATGCCTAAGGAGGGGGTGAAAACACAAGCCACTGAGTAGGTCTTCGGCCGTGGCCTTGCGAAGGACCACAGAGCATGGGCAGCACAGGTGCCCCTCTCTCCGCCTTGGGGAGGATTTGTAAGTGACTCTGCCTACTGCCTCTCCTCCCCATGTGCCCTCTTTATAGTGCTGAACACTGACAGAACACACCCACGGGTCATCGGAGCTTCCCGTTTCATGAATAGCCAGACAGAATCGTATTCTCAGTTACCGGCGTGGACCTTTTGGGGGCAGGTCTTTATCTCCTTTACACGCCTTTCTCTGTCCTCCATCTGTCTTCATTAGAGCATTAGAGGACTCCTGGAGCAGCGGTTCTCAACCTGGGTTGCGACCCACAGGAACTGTATTAAAGGGCCGCAGCATTAGGAAGGCTGAGAACCACTGTCGTGGGGAGAGCTGATGCGCACCTTCAGCAAGCCAGCTGTGTCGCCTCATTCACTCCCGCAGCAGCCTTGCTTGGGAGGAGTTCTTACTCCGTTCTTGTGGCCAGGGAAACTGAGGCTCAGCGAGACTGGTGCAGACTTGTGTTCTAAGGGGCCGCTTTTATACCAAGAGCTTCTGAGGCTGAAACCCCCCCCACCCCCCTCAAAGGGCAGCCTGGTGACCTTTTAAACGTGGGAAACCGTGGTCTGCGACTAGTACCCAATGTTTGGGCTCTTCCTGGGCAGGTCACCCATCTTTCTTTGCCTCACTAACTTGACCTGAGAATTGGGGATCACACCCTCTCCCCTTCCCCCTGGGGCAGCTGTGAAGATGAAAGAAGACAGAGGGAGTGGAGGAGGGGGCTGGGTGGTGGTCCGGGGGCTGGAGTTGAAGTTTAGGCTTCAGCTGAAGAAGGACAGGTTCTTCTTGCTTCTGATGCTGCTGGCTTCCACCAGGAAACAGACAACAGCTGAAACTCCATCACTAAACAGGAAACAGCCCTCAAAATGCTGCAGACGAACCCCTCAGGCTGAGGCTTTGTGTTTCTCTGAGGAGGTCACAGGGCTTGGCTCCTCAGATACTGGCTTTTTGAGTCCACTGAGGACACAGTTGTGTGCCTCCATCCCACACCAACACCAGGCACCGTGTTCATAGAGAGAATCCTTGTGCCGGCCTGATGGGGCTAAGGGCACGGTCCCCGGAGTTCCGCCTCGATTTGAACTGCTCCTCCGAGGTCTGACCTCGGACCTGCGGGTGATACCTGATACCCACTAAGTGCTACTTGAATGAATCGTATGGATAAAGTGAAGGTTGGCTGAAAGATCAACTCACGATAAGGCAGATTTATAAGAGAAGTATTTTTATTTACCGTGCACGTAGGGAGAATCACAGTGATGGCCCAGTTTCCCGGCAGGATCTGAAAGTTTTATACACTTTTGTTTTAGAGAGGAGGAGTGTGAAGAATACGAGTAATCTGTTGAGTGACAATAGGTGGTTCCTAGGGAGGATGATGAATAGATACTTAGAGGAACATGGATGGGGGCAAGCAGATCCACTTGGAAGTGATTCTCTTTGGAAATTAAGTTAACCTGAGAGACAGATATTATCTGCTCTGGGTGCATTCTTGTTCTTCTTTCCTACAGTACTGTGAGATAACAGGGAAGGGGAGGGAAGGCAATTGTTCTTCATGATGAGTCTGTGGTTTTGTGCAGATAGAAGGAAAGTCCCTTCCAAAGCCTGTTGATCTCTAAGGGCCTTTGATTCAAAATACTCTTTGTACTCAAAAGTCATATTTTGGGGTGAAACTTCCTGAGCTCCTTCACCGTCTTGGCCTTTACAGCACTTTGGAGGTGACTTTTTCTAGGAAAAGTCTTCTTAGGAAGATGGGGCGTGGCATGCGCTAGCTTAAGTCCCAACAGGGCCACCCTGTCCTGGGGCCCAGGGTCTCAGCATGGAGGCAGCAGCGGAGGTGGCTGGTTTCTGGTAGATCCAGAGAATTGAAGTGTGGATGGGATGTGGGCTGCACACAGGAGTCAGGGGATACACCAAGGGGGGCCCGAACAGTGGAAGGAAGGAATGTGTGTTCCCATAATGAGAACAAGCACAACAGGGTTATCTGGGGAAGAGGGGAGGAAGGAGGGAGTGAGCAGTGAGGATCCACAGGTTAGTTTCGTCCACGTTAAGGTTGAGATACTCAGAGGGCAGTTAGATAGCTACATCTGAAGTTCAGGGGTGCTGCTCTGGGCTACAAACATTAATTAATCTTGCCCTGTCAGGATAGAGGTGGTATCTTAAGGCCTGGAGTGAATTCTCTGACAATACCTTCTGCTCCTGGATTTGGAACAAACCAATTTATAGTGGAGGTTGGGAAGGAAGCTAGCTGCTTTAGGGCCACAGGTAGCTAGAATTTTTGCCTCTGGAGATGGCCCGAAATGTATTGTCCAAAGCTCCTAAAGAGATGTTTGGTATTTTGCCCCAAGGCTGCAGCAGCCTGTAAGCCAGTCCAACCAACCCATTCCCAATAGAGCCCACCAGTTTTGGAAATTCAGGCCCGTCCTTGCAGAATTGCTAGGAAGACCTCATTAATTACATGCTCTTCCCTGGAAGATAAGGTTGCAGGACACCCACCACTCTCCCTGAAAGAGCATCTGGTCTACCAGACAGTCAAGCAGCTAGTGCTGCATCATTTCCTGTGAGGAACTGAACCCAGAAAATATTTATACGTCAGGCGTTCAGAATGGATTCTAGCTTTTTAATTTGTCTGTTCAAAAGGGACTGGGAAGATGAGGGTTTTGAAAGCTACCAGCATCGTACAGCCATCAAGAGGGGTTTATTTATTTAAACTGAAGAGACAAATGTGATGGGAAGGCTTATTAAACGGACTGTTCAGGTCTCCTTTTTAAGGGTCTTCATTGGTCTTACAAGGCAGGAGCTACTTTTTGAAAAATTGTCAACCACAAAAGAAAAAAATGTAAGAAAACGTGCAGTTTTATGAATGTACATGACCACCGAGGTGCTGTCACCAATCAGATGGAAACTGGGGCCAAATTTTGTGTAGCAGAAGCCTGAAGGCAGATGACCTTTGAGTAGATCCCAGTGAAACCCTGATTTTCTTTTGACTGCCGCAGAAGCCAGTTGCAATTCTTTCGTTGGCCGTGATCTGAAGTCCATCACACCCCAGCAGAGTCCTTTTGAATAGCGCACACCCCCAGACTCCTGCTGATGCACTTTGACTTTGCACAAAGTCCCTCAACTCAGTGATTGTCACCTGGCGTTGGGTTAACTCTGGCACAGACGTTACCAATCAGTACAGCCCCAGGGTTAAGCTCCCTCCTGGGTCCTGAGTTAAGAGGCTTCACGTTAAGAGATACCCATTAAGTGGATGTTGTTGGCGTGAGTTGGAAGCATGATAGAGATCAAAGGTGATTTTTTTTTTCTTCTCAAAACTGGTTTTACGAATCTTTTTCAGAGCTGATAGACACACACCTTAGCTGGATACAAAACATATTATGAGACAGAGTGACTGTGATCTTTGATCCAAGAAATCAAAGTCAAAGGTAATTGATATCTTCTGCTTCTCCTTTTGTTTTCCAGCTGTGTGTTTCCTTAACTTCGATATTTTTTTTTTTGGTAAAAAAAAACTTTTCTACCTGAGGCCCTCTCTCCTCATTTCCTGGCCGTCCTCACAGACGCCATCTCTTACTCTTAATGAAGGGCCAGACCCCACCACTGCCTAGGTGGATGGTCCTGGGGCCTTCCCTGAGAACCTCGGGCTGTGAGGCTGGAGCTCGAGGTTGGGAGGGAGAAGGGAGGGACTTGCATGCTCCCCCAGGGGCCCTGTCACACTGTCCTAGGACTGGCCTGCATGGGAAAAGGCGACACTGTTGGAGTCTGCTCCTTTCTGGTTTTGTATGCTTGGCTATGTGTATCCAGTTAAATAAGCCTGTCCATGTCCATCGGGGTGGGGTGTCTGCATGGGGGGGCAGCAAAGCAGGCAGGGAAGGCGGAGCCCTGAGAAAGGCCCCTAGTATATACCAAGGGCAAAGGAGAAAAGTCTTTGGTGATTTCCATTCTTGATCCCCTGTGCTCAAAGTTTCACCTCCTCCTATGGGCTATGTGTTGTGTGCTTTCGACAGCTTTAATTTGCTATGTAGTTTCTGGATTCTCAAACTGAGCCTAGCAGGCGTCCTCAAACTACAGCCCACGGGCCACCTGCGGCCTGCCTAGGACATTTATCTGGCCCGCCGGGTGTTTTTGCTGTCGCTGCCTGTCCTGCTTAGCAGCTGACTGATCCCAGGGCCCGTAGTCCAGCCCTCCAACGGTCTAAGGGATAGTGAACTGGCCCCCTGTTTAAAAAGTATGAGGCCCTCTGGCCTAGAGCCAGGAGCCCCTCACCACCTCCAATTAGTAGACCCACCTTGATGGACCGTGGTGATGGGGCCTCCACCAAAGGGTCCAGTAGCTCAAAAAGACCTTCTGATGCAAGTTTCAGGAGATTCTTTGGATAGAAAGTCCTTGAGGGACACCGAGGAAGCCACTTTACCTCTCTGTGTGTGCCTTGGCTTCTTAGATGCTGTGGCTATTATTTAATCCCCGGCACATTCTAATCAGAATAAACTAGAACAGGGTGGGCATCCAGGCAGCAGGTGTTCTTGCTGGCCACGCAGCTCCTTCAGAGTCTGCCACAGCTGCTAAAGTTCCTTTTGCCCATGGACGTGTGTTTGTTACTGCCCAGGCCCAGTCCAGTGTCCTTAGCAGTCTCACACTGGCGGTTTACTCTGAGATCCCCCGAAAAAAGCTCACTAGTGCCCACAGAGAAGCTGACATCTCAGAACCATGTTTCCCAGAGGACGGGCCCGCCTGAGATGTACCAGCGTGGCCCGGGAGCAGAAGGAGCCCTTCGTGGGGAGGATGTGGTTTCAGCACATTCTTCAAAAAAACTGGCAATAGGCAGTAATCAGTGTGTGTCTGAGCATGTGCTACGGTCCCTCCTAAGGGCTTTATGTCCTCTGAGGAGTCAGGATGAGAAAAATGTGAGTACAATATCAGTGCTGAGAGTTTTAGCCACCAAACGTACTGCCGGAATCTGGGCTCAAACCTTCAGCTTAGCGCCTGCTGCCCAGAGGGGATGTCTTGTTGCAGAACTCAGCAGACACTCCCACTGCTCTGGGCTATAGTCCTATCAAGGTTTTTCTGGTTTTTTTTTTTTTTTTTTTGAGACAGAGTCTTACTTTGTCAACCCCATGGCATCACAGCTCACAGCAACCTCAGACTCTTGGGCTCAAGTGATTCTCTTCCCTCAGCCTCCCAAGTAGCTGGGAGTAGGCGCCTCACCACAACGCCCAGCTTTTCACTAAACCTTTTGAGTAGCGCTGGCCGAGCTCCTCTGCCAAGTTCCTCTCTTGCAGTACCGGGTACCCCCAGCAGGAGGAGACACCTGGGGATGAAAGGCTGAGAGGTTACTTAGCAAGTGCAGAGTAGAGCCTTGGAGGAGCTTTGTACTCAGCTAATAAGTCTTTTCAGTTTTGATACAGAAGTCAGGCCTGGTCACTCAGGTACCCTCTTGGCCTAGCTTTCCCCAGACGAGTTAGGACAAAAAGCAGAGAATCCCAGAGAGTACTTCATTGCTTTTGGGTCATCCGTCCTAATCCTAGCAAGGGCGTCTGGGGAGTGAATTTAGCAAAGTACTGCAGGGCAGAAGACGCAGCTGATGGGTATTACGAGGCTAATGCCTCGAGCCCCTGTTGGCTCCTGGATTCACTGACTTGGTCTGGAGAACGCAGCATCCAATTCCCATCCAAGCATGAGGGGTGTCTTTCTGGCTGCAGCGTCTGTGGCTGGCCCCAGGCTCTCGTGGCATCCACGTGGTCTCACCAGCCTCTATAAAACATGCTTGAGGTTTGAGAGAAAAGCAGGATTGATCCTATCCACTCCTTCCCGTTGCCTTCTCAGGAGATTACATTTCAAAGTCAGCAGTTAAGGGGAACGAGCCTTTCGTAAAAATCATCCTTGACAGCACTTTTCATTGCACCTACAAGATAGTTTTTCCGTAACCCTGAGTAGTCATTCTTCTGCAGGCTCAAGTTTGAGAGCCTCTGAGATCTGATAAAGGAAGGAAGGAAGTAAGAATGCTGGTGTCTGGGCCTTCAAGCAAATCAGAAAATTCCTAGGGCAGAGTGGGATGCTAGCAGAAGTTAGGTCTAGTTTTTAGAAATTTATCACTACACCAGCCCAGAATTCTAGTAAGAGGCATTGGCTTCTTCAGATTGCCACCCTCAAAAGAGAGGCAAAGAGAACACCCCACTTTCCTTTTCTCCTTTGCCCTTGGTATATGTAAGGGGCTGGCAACCTACAGCTCTCAGTCCAAATCTGGCCCACAGCCTGTTTTGGTAAATAAAGTTTTATTGGAACACATCCATGTCATTTGCTTGCATCTTGTCTACAGGCTGCTTTCATGCTACATGGACAGAGTGAGTAGTTGAGAGCCCATAGAGCTGACAAAGCTGAAAATATTATCTTGTCCTTTATAGAGAAATTATCCTCTTCTTTTTTTTATGTCTGCAGCCAGCAATTAGAATATATTCTCCTTATACAAATGTCTTTGTCATATATGCCAAAAATATTACATAATAAATTTCTTAGAGTTTTGAAAAGTATATATATGTAATTCCCCTTTTTTTTTTTTTTCCAGAGACAGGGTCTCGCACTGTCACTCCGGCTGGAGTGGAGTGGTGGGACCATAGCTGCTACACTCTAGCCCGGGTGATAGTGAGACCCCGACTAGGGGAAAAAATTTTTTCCATGTTTTTCCTTCCCGGCTTCAGACTTAGAAGTCACCCTGAGGTTTTGCACATTCTCCATTAGTCTTTCATCTCATCTCTAAGGTCAAACGACCAGAGTGCTGGGCCAGATGTGCCACCACTGGCCTCACTTCTGTTCTTGAAAGTGATACTGTCCCAGGCACAGTGCCTGCCTGATCCCTGGGCCAGGTCACTTCCAGCTCTGTGCTGTTCACTGAGCAGAGGCTGCCCGCGCCTTCCCCTGACCTCACACAAAACACGTGGAGGAGTCTGGGACCCCCAGAAGAAAGGGGATAAATGCAGAACTTCATTTCTATGTCTCTTACCAGTTGTGTGGGCCGTAGAGTGTATGAGTCATTTAAATGGATCCTGGATTCAAATGCCAACCTCTCTTCACCTGCTATGCTAAGAGCCTGCCTGCCTTGACTTCCCCATCTGTCTCTCTAGGGCTGGTGTGAGAATTACTATATAGCCCTCATACTGCAAAGGCCTGGCCATAGCCTGTGGTAAATGTGAATCGCTCATGTCCTTCTGTAGAAATAAAAGCTCTAGACAAGCAGCAGATCAGCAACCCCTTAGTCAATTGGATGACAGGGGACAGTCAGCTTCCCTAAACCAAGTGGGAAGACTGATGGTGTGGGGTCCTTGTGGTGGGCTGAGATGCACGCATTGCTAGGCACCTGCTGTGTGCATGGTGCTGTGGACACTAGAGTGGGGATATTTCAGAGTTAGCACTGACACCTGGAGGGAATGAGGGCACGGTGGAGGGAACATGGAGGTGGCTTCCAGGAAGAGAAGTGAGGGTTCTGGACCAGGTGGGAAGGAGCTATTTGGGAAGATGCTCAAAACATTTATTGCATGAATGAAAGGCTGATGGCAATGACACAGGAAATGGCTCAGCACCCAGACCTTGGAGTCAGACTCCGGGTCACTCCGAGCTCTGACCTTGTGACCTGAAGTTTCTGTACCCCTTTCTAAGCTTTCATGTTCTCATTTCTTAGTGCACAGAATCGAGTACTTCCTATGCCTCAAGGCACGGTCAGAGGGCCAGCACTGCAGGGGGATGAGAAGTAAGCAAAGCAGCAGAGAGGGCTGCCAGGAACTGGGAAATAGAGGAGGGGAGAGGGTAGGGGTGGCCCCTGCAGAGGTAGCCGGGGAAAGCGTGATCCTGGCGAGGCCTCCAGCAAGAGCAGAGGAAGGCAGTGTGGTTGGAGAGAGGTGCAGAAGGCAAGGGTGGCGGGGAAGGTGGAGTCACAGTGGAACCAGGTGGAGGGGCCCAGGGCAGGATTTTTGGATAAGGGACACTGTAAGCACCCAGAGGGGCAGTGTTTGGGCGGGGGTGGGGAGGCTCCTAACAGGAGAAAGAGAAAAGAAGAAATGTCATGGCAGGTATCATGGGACTGGTTCACAAGGCAGTGAGGTCTCCTCCCATACTTGATACTCGAGTCTACAGCGTGGAGCCTCCCTGTAGGCAGCTGAGCAGAGGTACCTCCCTGCCCCCAAACTTGGAGTCCATTTTCAGCCTGACACGCCTCCACCCCTTCAATCCCCAGCCAGGGTTTCTGGTCTAGAACTTTCTCCTGTTCACAGCCAGAGGAGCAAGCTCTGAGGTTTCAGAAAGAAGAGGTTCCTAACCCGAGAGGTTTGGGTGGAGTTTGAACTTCAGGGCCTCAGGGCCACCTCACCACCACTGCCACCCCCAACAGTGACAGGGTCTAAATGCATAGTGTTTGTGGAATTTTCCAGAAGCATCCCTTTGCTTCTACCTGAAAGTAGCTCTCAGAAAGCAGGAAGGTTTTTATCCAAAGGGAGGGGGAAATTGCTTCTGCCTGCTTGAAAAGTGCCCCACCCTCCCACCTCTGTGTTCTGAGAAGGGAAACGACCCTCTTGTGAGGGCCCTGGTGCCAACATTGCTGCCTACCAGCTATTTTTAGAAAGCTGAGACTGTGGAAAGTTTCCATTAAGGATCAACTCCTCTCGTTTCCTAGGTTGAGAAAACAGGAAGGCCTTCAGAATCCGGGCTTTGAAAAGCTTCACATGAAGCTGGCTTGACCCCACCTTGCTTTCACCATGTCTGCCTGCAAAGTGCCCTCAGCTTCTGCCCTGCAGAAGGGGCGCCCATGGAGGGGCAGGGCTGGGGAGACCGTCTTCATTGGTTTAGGTCCCCTTGGAGTCAGCCGGTACTCGGTACACAGTAGGTGCCCAATTAGTGCTCTGCGTTCCTACTAAGGGATCCTTTCCCGCACTTTGGAAGTGTTTGTTATTCACATGCACACATTCTCATTCATAAACACAGGCGTCATTTTCTCATACATACACATCTATTGTATGCAGAGGGTGCCAAAAAAATGCACACAAACTGCAGGAGATGCTATCTATGTATTACTTGTTGAGGTTGAATTGAAGGTGCTATTACTGGCCGAGTGTACATAGACATGCTACTGACATCCATGTTACCTGCAATTCCTACACCATGGGGTAATGATTGATTTTACTTCCAACAAGATGGTGTAAAATATGTATACGTTTTTTTGGCACCCTTGGTATATACTATTCTACAAACCAGTACCAGCTACACTCTGGACCCTGCGATCATTTCTTTATTCGCATTATCTCATTGAAGCTCCTCAGCAACTCTAGAAGATATAGGTAATATTTTTAGACACACTTTACATAAAGGGAAACTGAGGCAAGGCTCACCAAGCAAGAAAGAGCAGAGGTAGAGTTCGAACCCTGGCTGGCTGGCTCTAGTACCCAAACCCTTCCCCTCCTATGCACATGCTCTGGGCGTCCATCTGAAGGACCAGGAGCTAAGCCTGACCAAACAAACTCTATTGGCACAAAGCATGGAGGTCAGGGTCCCCAGGAAGTGTGGGGTGTTACTAAGCATCTCTGAGTGGTGAGCTACTGGACACCGCTCACCAGGCACTGTTATGTCTGTTAATGTCTGCAATCTTTATAATAGCCCTATGTAAAAATCACTATTGTGATTCCCACTTTACAGATGAGAAAACTGAGGTGCAGAGAGGTTAAAGTTACACAGCCAGTTAGTGAGGGAGCTGAGAGTCAAACCTGGCTTTCCCCAGTCTTTCAAACTGTTTGCAGTCCCTGCCTCTGGAAGATGTAGACTTATCTGGGGCAGAGTTTTTTTTTTTTCCCCCCAGGGAAAAGTATCCTAGACCTAGGAGAGCCCAGCTTTGAACATGACTTTGGGCCTTTCTTAACACTTAAGCCTTTGTGCCAATATTCTAATCTCTATAGCTTCAAAATAAGGCTGAGAAAACAAACTATAAGGCGGTTGTGGGAAGAATTCAGTGACAGAACTAGGAAAGGGGCAGTCAACCTGCCTTTGATGAGACCCCCCAAGGGATCTACCCCTCCCCCTGCTGCCCTGGACCAGTCTACACAACCCAAGGGCAGAGTGGAAGGAATATACGTACCTCAGCTAATGTGCACACCACTGCCGCCAATTGCAACTTTTTATTTCTGAGAACGTTGAAGGACACCTTTTAGCAGGATTCACTATCCTAAGATCTCCCTGCCCTGATTCCAGTAATTAGTCCTTTAGATAAGTGGCCAACATGGGGGAGCATAGCTAGCTTCTTGACAGCTGGTGGCTGGCTTGGCTCTCTTGCTAACCGCTAGGACCTCTGCACCTGTTTCTGGGAGAGAGGTGACTGACCCTTACAGAAACCCGCTGAGGACACTGTCTACTTCTGGACTCCCAACATGCTCCGTTCATGGTGGTGCTGAAGGAAATAGACCAGGCGTCCTCAAACTGTGGCCCGCCTAGGACATTTATCTGGCCCGCCGGGTGTTTTTGCCGCCGCTGCCTGTCCTGCTTAGCAGCCGACTGGTCCCGGGGCCTACAGTCCAGCCCTCCAACGGTCTGAGGGACAGTGAACTGGCCCCCTGTTTAAAAAGTTTGAGGACCCTTGAAGTAGACTCTGTGTTTGAATTGATGGCTGTGTCCGTCTTTGCCTGTGAGATTCCGCTTGTTCTCTTTCTCTCTCTCTTTTTCTCGGGGCTCCTCTTTTGAGAATTGTTCAGTTTTATGAGTCAACTGTTAACTTTTTATCAGCCTTAATCTCGTAATAGGTATTTTCTAAATGTCACAGTGGAAGTAGTTTGGTACACAATGGAGAGCCCCAAGTGCATTAAAGAAAATACAGACTTGGAGAAAGTCATTCCAAACATGCCCTATGACCCAAGTCTATTTCTGCCACAAAAGATTTGAAAGAGTTACCATGAGAGCAATTCTTAACTAATAGACACGTAGCTCAAAATGTTATTGCAAAAAAAAAAAAAAAGATCATTTTTTTGGAAGGCATTTCTTATGTTAAAAATTATCAAACGTATTATCATGAGGAACAAGAAAAAATGTATTTTAAGAAATAGCATGGTGGAAGTTTCTAGAAAGCAACCCTGAAGTTTGGTTTCGATGCCCTCTCACTTGCCCCATTCTCTCTCCCTCCCTTCTCCTTTTTGCAGTTAATGAAATTATCAGGAAGGAGTTTTCAGGACCTCCCACGCAAAATCAGACGTAGAAGAAGCCATTGGAGCAAGCCACCTTCCGAATCTGACCCCTTGGCGCCCCCCCCCCGCTGTCCCCACCCCCACACCTCTGTCTCCTTTCCTGCTCACCTCCCGGCTGGGAGCCCACACGTGGAACAATGAGGAGGCACAAAGCTGACTCCTGGTTAAGGAGCTTGCCATCTCTCCCTGTCAACGCCTTTTGAATTTTGTCTCACATCCCAAAGAGGATCCTCGTTGATCTGAAACCCGAGTATTAAGTGCCTGCTGACCAAAGCCACATTCTGTACAAGACAGGACACTGGAACTCACCTGAGAACTGAGTGACTGGCACTTGTGGGGTGGGGGCTGGGGACAGAAGATGTGGGCGCTGTGATTGAACCCCAGCCCTCGCCTTCATCTTTCCAGGTGACAGATAATAGCTCCTGGACCTTTTGAAGGAGAGGAGTTCTCAGAGCAACCCAAGAAACGTGGCCCGAGAGTCCGGCTTCTAGGCCGAAGAAACCCCAAACCCTTTTGGTAGAGACGAAAAAGGAACCAACAAGTCTCTGAGCTTGCCTAGTTCACACCGTGAGCAGGGCCAACAGTTCAAGCTTTATTTTTGAATTCTCATTCCAAAATAAGACTGTCTTGCCCAGACAAGATAACCTGTTCAAACTTCTTGGCGTTAAGTTATGACATGTACACATTTATTATTATTATTTTTTAATTTTTTCTCTGCTTCAAAAGGCTGGCAAAGGCAGCCAACGATTGAGTCGTCCTGGCTTGCTGCTCTTCAACCCCTGGGCCGTGGGGTCCATACTAAGCAATTTCCATGGATGAGGAAGGGTAACCCAGGCTACAGAGAGCAAGTGCCAGTTGCTTTTCAAAGTTCCTGCTTTCTTTCATGCTAACAACCAGAGCGCTTTCCCATAAGGTAGTTAAGAATCTCAAGCATGTGTATTGAATTTTGGAGAGGAATGGCAGGAGAGCTACATCACTAGCAAAATAGTGCAGGTATTTTAGTTAAGTAGAACAACCTAAGTGCTCCTGTAGGTGGGTTTCTAACAGGATGGAGGAAAAGGGGTGAATTCCCTCTTTACCCTAAACTCGCAGTTTAAAGTAAAGCTCAGGATTTGGCCCCAAAGCTCATTGGTTATCCAAAGTGTGGCCCCCTAAAGACCCGTCTGCATTAGCGGACACATTCTCATAGAAACACCTCTACTCAAGTGCGCCCTGGAGTTGGAATGCCCTCTGCTGGGATAAGTGGGGTGTGATTCCCCCCACAGCTGTTCTGCTCCACTGAACACACCTGTAGGCCTCACTATTCTTCCTCTATTGGTGCAGTTTTTGAAAACGACCCCTCGAAATTCTTGGCAGATGAGTTTTTCATCATGTAGATGTGTTTCCATTTGCATTTGCTGCAGACACCCCAGGACAAACTGGAGATTCATTTTCAGCCACTCAGTTGTTTGCCCAGTAAGAAAAGTGAAAATATTCTTAGCACTCTTCAAAAGACCATAGTTAAAGTGATTTCTCAGTCCAGTCTGCTAGGCAGAAGGCCTACGATGTAAGTCACAGCCATTGATTGTCCACTGGGGGGCTTCTCTAGTCAAGGTTACCCAGAAGTAAACCCTTCCTGAGAGTTGGGGGCAGGTGTGTTTGGCATCCCAGACAGTAGACAAAATGCCCAGGTTTGGGCCTTTGCACCTGTATGTGATCTTTTGGTCCAAACCTAGTATGTGTTTTCTAAGCCCAGAGTCTAGCTAAATTCTCTTTTAAATAAACACAATGCCAGTAAGAAATCGACCTCTACTGCAGAGCTTCTGGGATGCTAAACGCTTCCTCATTAACAGAGAAAGTTCCTTAGACTAGCAGCTTTACCTAAAGAGTTGACTTCACCAGGGAAGAGTTACGGGTAGTTGGTGAATGATTTGTTCTCACTTGACCTGGCCAGGAGCCATTTTTTTGCACATGAGGGAATTTGGCCTTTCCTCAGTTATCTGAATGTTTTACCCAAGTGCCTTCCTGCTATTGTAGCAAAGTAGCACGACCTCATTGTCCACGGGGTGAAAAAGGACTAATGCATTTTCCATCAATTTTCTAACCACCTTTGTGAAAAGGGCTTCCTGATAGCTCAAACCCCTGTCCGTACGTATACATGTATGAACCAATCTTTTTCTAAGCCATCTCAGCTGGATATGAGAGGAGGCACTATCCCAAACAGCAAAGGAAAGAGTTTAGATGTGAGTTATAAACAGGCAAGAGAAAGTGTATTCGGGAACTGGCAGCTGCCAAGAAAGTTTTGTTAGTTACAGATGCCAGGAGGGAATGTTGCCGAGAGTAATTGCTCATGACCTACGGTCAGTAGGGGAAGCAGCAATGAGATCTCTAAAAGAACAAGAAGGTACGGTATGGGTGTCCAAATGGTAAAGATGGGCGTGTTGACGTGTATTAGGAGAATGGTTTAGTCATGGTTTGCCCTTGCTGTGTCCGAGGTGATGTAAATATGTAGCACCCCACAGGTATACCATGTTGCTGAATGTAGTATATTTCCAAAGGTTGCGCGTCTGCCCAAGTCTTCCTGTATTGTACAAAAAATACTGCTGCTTGATAATATATATAGCAATCCAAATTAATTAGTATGATATTAAATTTTATTTTCTTAACTGTATTTTTACGCTTTTGATCTGTCCTCAAGATATTGCACCCCTGTTGGAATTAGAAGATATTTATAAACAGTCAGAAATCTAAGTGTCTCTTTTTACATATATGTTTAAGAGAAATGATGTATTCTTGAAAATTTTGTTAATCATTCCAGAAAACACTCCATTTACCACCCCCCCCCAATCCCCCACTCTACCTAAGAACCTGTTAGTCACTTACCTGGTAGAAGACAGCATCTCAGGAGAAGGAGGGGGGATGGCTTTGTGGAAGAAGGAACCACCTTTTTCTTGAGAATGATGCCGACTTTCTTCACCCCTGAGCCTGGATCTTGTCCCTAAGGATTGTATTGTAAAGTGTCTAGATTCCCCCCTAATAGGTGATTTTGATTTTTAAAAAAACCCACCACCAACAAAACCTTGCCTATGTTGTATTGTAATAGGATTCAAAAAGAGCGCCAAAGTGCAGGCCAGTATTTACAGAGCTGACCAAATCAGAGTGCTGGTAGCGAACCTCGGCAGGCATTATCCAAAGGACAGCCACAGTTTTCCAGCATGGAGATAGCTGAGGATGAACTGACTCCTTCTAAGCACTGAGAACCAATGATTCTGCATTTCTCATTTACATCCAGCAGCTGTCAGCAAGCCAGCCCTGGCCAGGATAAAGGCTGTCACATGCAGGCAGATCAGAAGCTGGTATGTTTTAATAGTCACTCTGGACTAAAGTGAGGCTAAATTAGTTTTTAGGCAACCAACAACCACCAAAAACTCCCCAAACCTTTCCGAAGGCTTTCTCTTGTTCAGAATTAAAAGAATGTCAGGGGTCCACTTAACAACCATGTTCGCTGCATTTACAAAAGGCATAGGGTTGTGACGTTCTTGACAACCTAGGCTAACCTTTCCCAAACTCATTTTTTTGGGGGTGGGGTGGGGACAGCACTTCAGAGACCCCGCACATCTTAACCTTGGGTCTCCCAGGCTTAAAAGCTTGGGCATTAAATCTCATGAAGCCAAACCAACCGATTGCACCGTAAGTGATGTTCTGCATTCCAGCTATATGCTGAAGGTAACGCAGTTATCACCTGTAACTGATTGCAAACATCAATTTCCCTCAGCGTTCCTGAGTGTCTCGCTTGACTTACAGCCAACGTCACCATTGTAACTTAGTTTGTTAAAAACAAACTCTTCTGGTGGTTGGTGAGAGAGAGAGAGAGACTCCCTGAGCAAACCCCCCTCTGAAGAAGACGGGGAGTCCTGGGTGCCGGAAGTGAAAGGGTTAACATCCTACCTTTTTGCAGCTGTTGGCTGAATATATGTTCTGTCCCCTGAGTTCAGGGTTTAAGAGGAACAGACAGCGGTGATGCTGGTTCCATCAGAATTGGGGGGGGGGCGCCCACAGCATTCTGACTGGCCTGAGTAGACCACAAGCTGTTGGGACCACAAGCTTCACATCCTGGACACCTCGTCAAAGAACGTCACTCACCCCCGTTGCCTCTACAGCCCTCAGAGGGGAGAAAATGTTGTCCGTCCTAATAAGTCCTAATAAAATTCTCCGACCAATAGACGTCTCTCCAACAGTGTGGTGCGGGCAGACCCAGGTTTGGAAAATCCTGACTGTTAAAGTCATTTGAATACATCACATTCCTATGCAAATGTTGTTAATCTCCTGTTTAATGTAGTTTATTTTTGCTATATGTAAAGTATTTTTATACGGCTTGTATCATGATAGTTTAGCAATAAAACAGTTGAAAGCAGCAGCTGCTTTGGTTTTTCTTCTCTAGGGGGGGCTGCTCAGATATTTACATGTGGGGTTCATACAGCAAGGGACATTTTCTGTGCATGCATCTGAGGGTTCCACTCCTCATCTCAGCCCAGAGAGGAAGGTACCAGCCCTCTGTGCTTGTAACATTGCCTGCCCAGGGTGACAGAGCCCTGAGGTCAACCTGATTCCCTCTAGCACACCTCTGCTGTCATTTGTGTCCCTATACCTCTTCTGCTCAGCAAAGGCAACGTGTGATGTCCACCGTGAGACCACCTGCCAGAGGGCTCCAGAGCTTTTGCAGCCAACTGGGCAAAGGCAGAGACTTGGAAGGCAAAGCAGTCCTTTTTGAGCATCTTGCAAAATGCAAAGGGGTTTTGATTTTTTTTAAAAAGCATCTTTACCTTCAAACCACAAAACGGTTTAGATATTGTAAGTATTAGAACTTAGTAGCTGCCTTCCTTTTAAAACAGCTTTCCTCCCCGTGTAGCTAAAGCACCAAAGAGATTTGGACATAATTGCTATGTTTGAAATCTTAATATTATTCAAACTTTCTCTCATCCTTCAACCCCAGGGATTCAGGGTCCCTGTCCCAGGCTCTGTGCCACAAGGACCCCTCCACTTCACCACAGCCCTGTGCTTGGAAATGCCTTCCTGGGAATTTTCCAGGACCCCTCCCAGTGCCTGAAACCAACAGTAATATGGGCAGGTGCCCCAAGCCCAGACAGGGTCCCTCATGGGTCTTGGCCACTAGAAGCACAAGCATATCCCTTTAAATGTCCTTGGTCTCCCTCTGGTGGCTAGGACCAGCTGGTCCCTCTCCCTCATCTTCAGATGCCCCAAAGGGCTCCAGAATCTCCCCCTATAGGGTCCAGGCCAATTTCTGGAAGAGCGTCCTGGGGTTGCCCCTGATGACTGGTGCAGTATTTTGATTTTTGTGGGATGGTATGAGACTGGGCCACCCGAATGGTACTAAGAAGCTGCCTTAGGAATGACTCAAACTGCTTACGTAGACAGGAACCCCACAAAGAAATATTGTCCCAGAGCCACACACCCTAGGGGCAACTCTGCCCCCTTGAGAGATCTGTGACCATGTGCAATTCTTTTGCTTTACACATTTGCTCACTTTCTGAAAAATCTTATATGACTTGTGTCTAGAAAACCAGAATCATTTAAGAAGATGACAAGGGTAAATGATATAGTCATTAAAAAAAAAACAACAACTTGTTTCTCCAGTTGTAAAATGAGGATAGCACTCTCGGCCTTACAAGCCAGGTGCTTAATAAATATTAGCTATTGATCCAATATCCCCATCATTTAACAAACAGATTTCAGATTCACCCACTGTGAGCCTTGCTTGAGCTGACCCTGGGACTTCATTTTCCCAGTATGTGGAAGGAGCCTTTTAGAGCTCTGTCTGTGGGGCTTTCCTAACTAGATGAGGAGAGCCAGAAACACCACCTAAATTTTACAAAACCTGAGATGAAAAGGAAATATATCCCAGAGGATCTGAGGGAGTGTTTGCCAGGAGCTTGCAAATCTGAAAACATTCCTTGCTGTGTGTACAGCAGTGTGGCTTTATACTAAGGAGTAGGACTAGAATACTGAGAGTTTGGAATTTAAGCAGTAGCAAGACAGGAAAAAACACTGGTGACTCCTGTGCTTCATAAATTGGAAGAAAACTAATTTGTTGGCAGGACCAGGTTGACTACACGTGTAAAATAACGCTGAGGACCCGGTGGCCTTGTGTACATGTAAATTTCATTTACGGGGACCTTTAAAACACAAAAGTGAAGTTGTTTCTTCTAAGGAGCCCCAGTAACTGGGATGAGGTATATGGACTTGTTTGTGGTACAAAGATGAAGGAGGTTGGACCATACTTTCTCCAAACAGGGCTTGTCATTCTAAACCCCCTTTCCGCCCACCACCCTGCTAAGATTCAGAAGTTCAGTAAATGGCCCCACGTGGAGTTGTCACCAACTAGATGGAAACCCCTGCCTTGTTCCTGCCCTACCCCCAGACACTGCAGAATTTCCTTATTCACTAAAAATTTCACACTCTGAAACTTTGCACTGGACTGTAGATACAAAGTACAAGGGACAATTCAGTTCCATTCCCAAGGGCTGTCCTTTTATATCCGTGGGCCTTTATTTTTTTTAGGGTGGAGGGAGGACACCTCAGTCTTCTAGGGGATAATGGCAAAACTCTCCCAAAACACACTGGCAACAGTTTCTGCTGCCTCTCAAAGTGGCAGAGGATATCTGATTAAAAACCTTCTGCCCTTAATGCCACAGGGCTGTTCTTGAGGAAAAAGCATTCACAGGATAATCTTGGCAGAGGACTTGACACGCCCCTCACACACACTCCAGGCCCATCTGCAGCTTTACTCTGACAGCTGGCAGGCACTGCAGGCTCACTGTGCCCCCAGTTTCCTGATTCCTTGTCTCCCTTCCCTTTATAGGGCAACACCACCTTAGTCAGAACCCTGGGACCCTCACGTCCCCATTTCCCACACATCAGAAGTCCCAGAGGGTCTAGTTCCCAAACCCATGCCATTTCCTTGCTTCACACCCACTGGACCATCCTCATCTTCTTCCTGGACTGCAGAGTGGCCCTGTGCTTTCCTGGTGCACACTGGGCCACCATGCCCCCACAAAGTGGCTTCAGATCCTATCCTCCCCCCGCCACCCCGGCATAAAGCCCTCTATGGCCTCTCTTTGCATCGAGAATGATCCAAATTCCAGGCAAGATGCTGGGGGATGGTCCTTGCTCACCACCTCTCCTGACTCACCTCCATCCACAGGGCCTCTCTTCTGTTCCTTGCCCAGAACACACCACTTTGCACCTCCATCTCTCTCTTCCTAATTCCTAGTGCAGGGGTCCTCAAACTTTTTAAACAGGGGTCCAGGTCACTGTCCCTCAGACTGTTGGAGGGCCAGACTGAGGACCCTGGGATGAGTCGGCTGCTAAGCAGGACAGGCAGCGGCGGCAAAAACACCCGGCAGGCCAGATAAATGTCCTAGGCAGGTCGCATGTGGCCCACGGGCAGTAGTTTGAGGACACCTGACCTAGTGAAATCCTCAGACTCTGATCAGACTCTCTTCCTCATTCTTCAGGGACCACCCCCCCCAGGTGTCATGTGAGCTCTGCCCGCACACACCCCACTCACCCACTCATCCTGTTTGGATAACTGCTCACTCGTTTACTGTCTGTCTCTTGAGCCTGTAAATTCCAGGAGGGCAAGGGCAGTTTTGCCTTCGTCCAGTGCCGCATCTCCACGCCCTGAGCTACAGCAGGCCCTGGGGCTGGGTGTCCCATGAACAAGCCCGCCTGCCTTCCCTGCACACAGCACTGAGAACAATGGATTCACCTGGCCTGTGTGGAGAATTAATTACTTTCTAGTATTCAAGACATTTTAAAATCCAAACAAGGGACTCAAGAGAGAGCTGTTTTGGTTTATTCATTTCTAATTACACATCGACGTATTCCAGCCTATCTTTTAGAAAGAGCCAGCTCCCTTGGCTAGAGAAAGGCATCAAGGCCACAACTCCCTAGAACCCTGGCGCCTGCCAGGCCAGAGTGATCTGCCTTCTGGAGGCCTGCAGTCACCTGTGGCCCTCCTGCTTGTAAAATGCTCGCTGCTGTGTCTCAACAGCTCCTTGGGGACCGGTAAGAGCAGGGCCAGCACACCAGCTGCCGTTTACAAGCCAAATGTGAAACTGACTTCTCCGGGGAGCCTGTTTGACAAGGTGAATAATGGGATTGTTTGCAGCTGAGCGAGGCGTGACCAGAGCCCACTGCCTGCCATGGTAGATGGTGCTAACGCGCTCTGGCTGGGCTCTGCTCCATCTGGGCCTCCCTGGGTCCACCTGCAGCTGTTCTGCCCAGGAGCCCCTGTTCTCACTAATCCCCTTATGGTACACACACGTAAGCCAGGGCACCCTCTGCACACCACTGGGGTCCCCACATAGACCCTTCCAGAAGCATGACAGCAGGAAGCCTTCCTGACATCTGTTCGGACACCTCCTCTGTCCCGGAGATGGGCACTGCCCAGAGTAGGTTCAAACCTCTTCTGAGATCTGGACAGCAGGGGGTTCCATGCCCACTGTCTCTATCTCTAGGACAAGTCTCTTTTGCCATTAATTCCTGCGTGTCAGGCTCAAGGTCCCCTGCGATTCTCACTCTGACCCCGACGAGGCCTACTTTCTGTTCTCCTCTCACGGCCCAGCATCAGCAAAACGCCCACAGCTCCAATCCCTGCCTGGGTAGTTTCATCTTAAATGAAACCCACCACGACCCTGGGGCCCTGCTTCTTTTGCAGACATTTGTGACAAGTATCACAAACTTTGTGACGTAAAGCAACACCAAATCACTACTCACTAGTTGTGGAGGTCGGAAGTCCACAACAGGTCACACAGGGCTAAAGTCAAGATGTTACAAGGCCACGTTCCTTGTGGAGGCTCCAGGGGAGAAGGCCTTCCCTTGCCTTGTCCAGCTTGTTTGAAATATAGGTACCCACACCTTTAGTGCTGGCCCTCTTTCATCCATCCACCAGGCTGCCGGACCCCACTCCGAGCCCTGCCCTCACCCTCACACCTCCTTCTGAAGGACCAACCCCATCCCGTGATTGCACTGGGCACACCTGGGTAACTCAGGGTACTCCTCCCACCACACCTGCAGAGCCCCTTGCATTGTATAAGATGATACAGCTACAGGTTCTGGGGATCAGGAGTTGGGCCTCTTTGAGGGGGCCTCTTCCTGCAGCCACCCCTCTCAGGAGCCACTCTGGGCCCCGAGGGGCAGGTGTCTTTGTTGCTCCTTTTTACCGTGTACAGGCTGTCCTTCCTGAGCACTGTCCTCATTTCTCAGTGACTTTTGCCTCCCAGCTCAGGGCATGTGGCTCAGCTATGCTTCTATCTTAATTTTTGATGATTTTTTTCATCAGAGGATCCCCTCTATCCTCGACTCCTCAGTTTCTTAAATCCCCCTCGTGCTGTGAGTTGCCCTCCTGCTGTCACTGTCATGCCCCACACCAGGGCTCTCAAATACCAGTGGGCATCAGAATCATGGGGTGGGGGGCAGGTGTTAAAATGCTGATTGCTGGCCCCACCTCAGAGTTTCTGAGGCAGGTCTGTAAAGGGGCCAGGGAATCTGCATTTCTACCCAGGCCCAAATGATGCTTAAACTGCTAAGTCAGACTGCTTTGAGACCCACTGCCCTAGACCTTGAGATTACACATCTCCACAGTCCCCTACCCACCTTCTTCTCAATTCTGAGCCCCCCACCCTCTCTCTCTAGCACACAACAATCTCACATCCCGCCTGAGGCCCACGTCCTTCCGCCCACTGTGCCCTTAGCTGTGAGGTGTTCCCTTCTCCTTCTTCCCAGCTTAATCCCACAGCCAAGCACCGTCACCGGGCATCTTGAGAGTAGTGTGGGCAGATGAACAATGGCCCTGAAGATGCCCACATCCTGATCCCCAGAACCTGTGAATATCGTGTTACCTTACAAGGCAAAAGGGATTTTGCATATGTGATTAAGAACTTTGGGATGCGATATTATTCTGGATTAGCCAGGTGGACCCAACATAATTAGAGTCCGTATGGGGAGGCAAGAGGGTCAGAGTCAGAGAAGGAGAGGTGATAATAAGCACAGTGCCCAGGAAGCTTCCAGAAGCTGGAAAATCCAGAACTGGATTCTCCTCTTCAGCCTCCAGAAGGGATGCAGCAGCCCTGCTTACGTCTTGAGTTCAGCACTTCTGATCTCCAGAATTGTGAGATACTAGATTTGTGTTGCACTAAGCCATGAAGTTTGTGGCGAATTATTATGGCAACAAGAGAGAACCAACACAGTCATGCGTCTCTCCTAACTACCTCCCAGGTGGGCACCAGGCAGGGGAAGGCCCGTCAGCTGTGCTCTGCAAAGCAAGGGCTCTCCTTACCTGCATTTCACCAAGTAGGAAATGGAGGTTCTGAGAGATGTGACTTCTCCAGGGCCACACGGTGGGTATCCGAGCCAGGCAGCAAACCCAGGACCCCTTAACTCCGATGCCACCAATTCTTCCCGCCGAGCCACACTGCTTCTCTAGTGCCCTCACCCCTTGGGCTTTAGTCTCCCCATTTGTCACACAAATAGGTTTGATGGGCTCAGCCCTTCCACCAAACACATATTTTATGAGTTGTTCAAGTATTAAGGGGAAAAATGTTGGGGGAAGTAGGGTTAAGATGCAATTTCTTTGGAGGTACCATGCAAGTTCAGGTTAGAAGACTTTTTTCCCCTTATTTTTGCATCAGAGTCTCTAAGATGCCAAAGAGCTCTGTGATGATCTGAAAGGGGACAGTGTGGGCAGCTTTTCCTGAACTGATGGGCCCAGGAGACCGTACGGAGCAGTGCTCTGCTCAGAGCTAATGTTGGGGACACCACACTGGGAGATGCTGAAGATGAGATGCTCCTCTCGTGAAGAGCCAGGCTTCTGTGAGGTGTGACCCCCAGGGGCGGATCTGAGACTCACCCCATTTTGACCCTCCTTTCTGTTCTTGAGAGGGTGGCCTGGACAGAGCGAGCCTGTGGGTGACAGCCCTGCCATGTTAGTCCCCTACTGCTGCTGTCACAAATTGCCACAAGTTATTACCTTACAGTTGGAGATGTCAGGAGTCTCCCTGGGCTGACATCATGGAGTCAGCAGGCTGTTCCTTCTGGAGACTCTAGGGGAGCATCTGTCTCCTTAGTTTGTCCAGCTCTTTCAGGCTGCCTGAGGTCCTTGGCTTGTGGCCCCTCCTCCATCTTCTGAGCCAGCAATATGAGACTCAGCCTTCCTCACTGCCTCTGCTTTCCACTTTTAAGGACCCCCATGGTTATACTGTATCCATCTGGATAATCCAACTCAAACTCCCCATCGCCAGGTCAGTTGATTAGTAACATTAATTCCGTCTTCAGCCTTAATTCTCCCCTTGCCACACTGCATTCAGGCTCAGCGATGGGAACGTGGACATCGTTGGGAGGCCATTATGCTGCCAACTACAACTCCTTTGCTTAACTCTGAGTTCGGCACAGTTACAGCTCCTCACTACTGTGCTGGTGGCGTCCTCACGGCAGCTCTGTGGGGAGGGCTTGCTATCACCTCCGCTTTACAGGAAACAAGCTTGGAGGTGTGAAGTCACCTGCCAGAGGTCACCCAGAGGGTAAGACAGTAAGCAGGAACTCACACTCATGTCCACCCATGTACCCAGGGAGCCCTGCTGTCAGCCATCATGGGGCTCTGTCACCACCGTCCGGCATACCTCCCCATGGAGCCCCTGGCTGCTTTATGCAGAGGGGCAGCTGAGACAGCCTAGGGCTCTGTGCTGCCCTTTTTACACCAGCCAGGGACCTGGTGGCCCACAGTGTTCCTTGGAGGGTTTGGGATGTGCTCTTCACCATGCTCTGCCCTCCCTGCAACGTCAGTGGTGCTCAGCTGCTGGCCTCACAGCTGTGATCTGGCAGAGTTAGGATCCCAACCCTAGTGTGTGCACCCAAAGTGGCACACCCTGAGACCCCTACCCTTGCCCCCAACAGGGATCACATGGCCCCAGGGTCTCTGCACAGGGGGCTCAGAGATCCTGGGTTTCGGCACCCACATCAGGAACTTCCTTATTTGCCCAGCAAGAACTGGGGGGACCACCAGGCCGGACCAACTGCTCATGGAAATTTGTTTTGGGGAATCTCACAACTTGAATGTGGCCAAGAAGCTAGTGTGAGGAGGTGCGTTTTCTCCACGTGAATATTATGAGCCTTTGAAATCCACCGTCCTTCCTCAGCCAGGCTAGAGGGAAATGGCCCTGTCTGTGTCACCTGGTCCCCCAGAGGTCTCCCTAGGTGGTCACGGCTGTCCTGCTTCAGTTTTTTTAGAAATGGTCATGTGCTGCTGTGACATGGAATAATTTTGTTTCTCAGGAGCTTTCCCTCACAAACATCTGAATGTGAAACATCCATGTATCCTCCAGGGCCACAGAAACTCCCTCTACGCCAACACCTCCTTGGTGGCTGGGAAGACAAGTGGAGGGTGCTGGGTGGAGCCCCACTGCCCCCTAGAGGAAGGGGTCCCAGAGGCCCGGCAAGGATGCTCTGCGTCAGGTCCCCTCTGCAACCCAGCAAGAGCAGCTTCCAGGGGACCACCCCTCCCCTGACCTCAGGCCATGTGCTGAGTCCCTAACAAGCTAGAGGAGACCCCAAGTCCCCAGCAAGGCAGGTCTAGGCCATGAACTGAAGCTTGAGATTTCAGTTTGATTTGTCTGAAACAATAGCACACACCCATGGAGACTTTTAAAACCCAGAATCCTGAAGAGATTATGATGTCCCATGCCCCCTACTTCAACTCAAAGCCAACCAAACGTTAAGCTGTGAAAAAAGAGTAAGGAATTCTGACTCGGTGCCTGTGGCTCAAGTGGCTAAGGCACCAGCCACATACACCTAAGGTGGCTGGTTCAAATCCAGCCTGGGCCCAAACAACAATGACGGCTACAACCAAAAAATAGCCAGGCGTTGTGGTGGGCACCTGTGGTCCCAGCTACTTGGGAGGCTGAGGCAGGAGACTCACTTGAGCCCAGGAGTTGGAGGTTGCTGTGAGCTGTGATGCCACAGTGCTCTACCCAGGGGGACAGCTTGAGGCTCAGTCTCAAAAAAAAAAAGAATAAGGAATTCCAAGATATTTCAGAGTTTTGTTTGATGACTGTTCTGATGTCATTTTTGAAAGAATATTCTGGCTCGGTGCCTGTGGCTCAATCGGCTAGGGCGCCAGCCATGTACACCTAAAGTGGCGGGTTCGAATCCCCAGCCCGGGCCCACCAAACAACAATGATGGCTGCAACCAAAAAATGGCCGGGCATTGTGGCGGGCGCCTGTGGTCCCAGCTACTTGGGACAGAGGCAGGAGACTCGCTTGAGCCCAGGAGTTGGCGGTTGCTATGAGCTGTGATGCCATGGCACTCTACCCAGGGGGATAGCTTGAGGCTCCGTCTCAAAAAAA
>CAUYQV010075787.1:0-14237 GCA_963574575.1 Galagoides demidoff | reverse complement strand
GCAGTTTGACACAGAGAGAAGGATTAGAGAACCCACAGTAAGATAAAGAACACTGTGGGTACTTTTTAAGTTGAAGCAACGGTAGTCCATCCAAAATCAAAGGTAATTCTCATCAACTCCTTGGCACCTCTATTATTGTCTTCAAACATTTTATAAAAACCATTACTAAGCCAGAACGTTCCAAGATGTGGGGAACATATGAGCATATGAGCAATGCTTTGTAATCTAGTTGGAAGGCAAGAAACATACATTGTTAAGCATGTTAATAAAAGCAAAAGGATTACACGGGGAAAGCTAGCACAGGGTTTGAGTCTGGAATAGGGGCTTAATAGGATTTATAAGAGGAAGTCAGGACTTATCAGAAGGTGGGGTTCAGGCTGCCTATGGGAGAACTGTTGCAGTAGCGCAGGTGTGAGATGCCAAGGACGTGTCTCAGGGGAAGGGATGGAAGCAGCAGGCAAATTGCAGGGATCTACTCTGAATTTGCTGTGAAGCAAAGTCTGATATTCATGGTCTCTCTTTAATATTGCCGCCTAATGGAGGAGAGATTAGTTATTAGAGAATGACTACTGGGAGTAAAACTGAAAGACAGTTTAAAGGTCCTATGGACATTTATTGTGACAAACTTCTAGATAGTAGCTTGGCAACAGTGTGCTTTATATTAACCTTTGACTAATACAGGGAGGCGAGATCAGGTGATGGGATCTCTCTGGAAACCAGGCTATTGTACTTGCTAGAAAACACATTAAAAAGGCTTCAGTCCTGTTGCACATTGTATAGGACAAAGACGCCCACTCTAAGCACAAGAACCTGGGGCTGCCTTCTTAGACTCATTAATCAACTCTGTTTTGAACTTCTACAAATGTGTTTAGCTCAGGAAAGCGAAAGAGCTGTGTCTTGGTGGCTAAAAGATGCAAATTGTGTCTTAAGATCAAAAGTGACCACTTGGCTTTGTGATTCCTATGTGTTAGATGTGGGGAGACTGTTTAGATATCATCTGGCACCCTCCTCTCATTTTTCAACCCACAGATGTGAAGTCAAAAAAGGCTGCTCCTTTTCTAAAGCCGTGGCAGCTGTTGGCTGGAGGGCTTTGCTTCTGAGGTCCTTAACTCGTGGACTTCTGGTCATTTTTTCAGAAGCCCAGGTTAACTTTGTTCTCAAGCCATAGTTGAATGACTTTCAGTCTTCTCTTTGATTTTTGCTCTTCAAAGCCTTCAAGCACATGAGAAAATTTCTTGTCCCTGATTCTGATCTTCTGTCAAAGTCTGTTCTTATTCATAAATACTGTACTTATTCTACTGTAATTATTCCTGACTACCATGTTGTGGGCACTACTAATTATTTCCTATGCCATGATGAATGTCAGATATATCCCTGCCTTCATGTAGCTTACAGTCCAGTTTATATTACAGATGTTGAAGCAATGTAGAATGGTATAGTTTAGTTGAGGGGGAGCAGTGTATGGGTAGGAGCTTGGGAGGTGGGGAAGAGCTGGGAGTGTTGAAGACATGGTAAGGAGACCATGTCCCAGGGCTTAACACAGAGTTGCAAACAAAGTTGGAAGTGGAATAAAGAAGATGGATGGAATTCAGAACACTGGGCAATTTTTGTTTTGTTTTGTTTCTTAGAGATGAACCATTTGCCAATTCAACTTTTTTGATTAAATTCACTCTTCTGTTTTAACCCAACCTGTTCAATAAGATATAAGGTAGATGCTTTGTTCCTACATCAAAAGACCTCACTACATTTTAATCTTTCTTTGGTGATGGTTACATGAAATGAAGGCACCTCTGCTTTACCTTTGTACCTCTGTACCTTTGTACCATGCGACCTATGCTCTGGCTTAGTTTGACATCTGAATTTTCTTCTAGGTGATGTATTTTACTTCAATTTTTTGCCTTCAACCCAAACTCTACTTGATTGTTATGAATATTTGGATTTATATGAAAGTTACAATACGAAAACTGAAGTCAGAAAAGTCACAGAAATTTAGGTAAAAGAACAAAGAAATTATTACTTGACTTTTATGACAGCTTGCTTCAGAAATCCTAAGAAGCATTTAATTTTGCACTTGATCTTAGCCAAAAGGCCGAGAAGTGATGAAAGATTTGTTTTTTATTTTGTCAGTTATTAAATAAATAGAACGGGGAAAATCAATAAAGGATCATTCTGTTCATTGTTATAACTTTTTTTCTTGGGTTGTGCTTTCCATATATTATCTACTAAATGGAGATAACAGAGAGATGCCCCCAGGAGAAACCGGGTACTGAAGCTAGGGCACAGGGTCATCCCAGGAATCGATTTGTCTCCTCTCAGCACGGAATCTCAGTGATAGGCCTACCGGATGGGGAAGATTTAGTTGAAAATAAGGGCAGAAGATTAGGTTTATATCTTAAATTGTGTAGGATTTAGACAAAATGAAAACAACTGGAGAAAAATACACAACAAAGCTGACAGCTCTGTCTTTAATGAGTAATCTCGAGTGGCTCTTAGAGAGTTCAGAAATCCTATTACATTCCCAGATAAATTCATACTCCCTCTCTCCAAGACTGATATTTTTCACTGCTTTTCTTACCTCAAGCTTTTACTCTACTTTATTTCCTCTTTATTCTTCTTTAAAGACCTGGCTTTTATTTATTTATTTATTTTTTTAGAGACAGAGTCTCACTTTGTTTTCTTAGTAGAAGGCTGTGGCATCACAGGTCCAGCAACCTCCAGCTCTTGGACTTAGGCAATTCTCTTGCCTCAGCCTCCCCAGTAGCTGGGATTACAGGTGCCCACCACAACACCTGGCTATTTTTTGTTGCAGTTTGGCTGGGGCTGGGTTTGAACTTGCCACCCTTGGTATATGGGGCCAGTGCCCTACTCACTGAGCCATTTTGTATTGAGAAAGTAGTAGCAATTAAGAGAGAGCTTGTTTTTCTACCAATTACCTGCCAGTCCCTATGCCCAGTCCTTCTGCATTATAGTTAAAATAAGTGAACTGTTTGTGCTTCTTTCTAGAGCCAAGCCCCAACTTATATGCTGGACTCCACCCTTTTTGGCACCTTTGGGCTATACAAAGTGTTATGTTTATAAATATCTCCTTCTCTCTCTCTCTTTCTCTTTCTTTCTTTCTTTTGTGACAGAGTCTAGCTATGTTGCCCAGGCTGGATTCAAACTCCTACTACACTCAAGTGAATCTCTGGCCTTAGCCTTCCAAGTAGCTGGGACAACAGGCATGTACCATCACATCCGGCTTTCTCCTTTTTTTATAATCCCTTTTTTAAAATTCAGGACCATTCCCATCTTCATGCAAACAGGCTGTAATTTTTCTAACTTTTATCAAAAATTCCTCCCTTGACCTTAAGTGTTTCCTCTACCTCCTATATTCTTTGCAATTCTGCAGAGCAGTAAGGCAGTCCTCACTTTACACATTTCCAATATGCACAAATTACACTTATCACAGTTTAGTTCAATAACATCAATCCCTCACTACCACAGTATGTTAACTGGGTGAATACATAAAGCACAATTAGTGGCTGTTAGCCCTTCAGTTCACAAATCACTGCATAAATAACAGGTGCACAATCATGGCCTGTGACCAAATTTTCCATGTCTTTTAAGGTCTATTGGTGATTGAGCTATGTGCATGTTATGAAATTCATAAACAGACAGCAAAATGTTGTCTTCTTGCCAAAAAATAGACACTTTAAGGAGGAAATTTTCCAATGCTATGAAATCATATCAAAGAAACAAAAAATAATAATGCTATCAATGCAAGCAATTTGAATATAAATGGATTTATAGAAGAAAGAGGTAGCCATGGAAATGTTGACACCTGCTATTTGAGAGACTCGAGACATGCAACTAGAGGAGGTCAACGAAGGAGAACTTAACATAAATGAGGCATGTCCTGTGAATGCAGATGTTCTAAAGAAAATGTTGTTGGCCAAAACTTCATGTTGAAGAAACCTTTGGAGATAAAATACTTGAAGGTTATCGAAACTTAGAAATTATGTATGAAAATTTGCTAAAGCAGAGAAAAGATGCTCTCCTCTCCATATGGTAGGTTACACAACAAGAAGGCAAGCATGGTTCAATCTACTCTTGATATAAAGAGTTCATTCTACTCTTGATACAAAGAAAATAAAATAATTCTCAGTTCTTCTAATATTTTAAAGTACAGTGTATTAAATAGATATTTGTTTTTTTCTTTCGTTTCACTATAAATTTTAAAGAGTTTCTAATGTTTTGACAAAGGTTTTAAAAATTCATTCAGTTGAGACTTCTATATACATCTTCAGAAAATGTACAGTCTTATAAGGAAGACAGTTAAGCAGTGATTGAAATATGATGTGACAAATAACCTTAAAATGAGAAATGTAGGGTGCTTTGGGAACAGACAGCAAGGGTACTTCACCTTACTGAAGGAGGGGAAGCATAAGAAAGGAAGTGACATGTAAGCTGAGATCTAAAAGTATGAGTGGAGATGTTCTAAATTCTTTTCAAAACTATTGAGGGATACCCCTACCTGAGCTGGGAGGCTGCCAGTACTGTAAGGCTCTTTATTGTCTTTAGCTGCCACCAGCATCATATACAAGAAACCAATTTATCCATTCAGTCACTAAATAGTTCTTGATTAGTTATGTGATCCAAACAGGATTCTAGGTTATGGGGATTCAGCTGTAAACTGAATAGGAAAATAATTTTCTCTCATGGAGCTTATATTCTAGTACAGATAAGCAGACAATGAATAAATAAAAATATCTGTGTTAGGTGTTATGGAAAAAAAATGAACCAGAGTGATGTGATAGAATGTATGTTCTTATAAGTATGTGTGTATGAGTATTCTTGTCTCATTTATTTTCAATTTTTAAAATTATGTTTTCCAACTCTATTAATGGGTAATTCACAAATAAAATTGTATTTATTTATGGTATACAATGTGATGGTTTGAATGACAAAGATGTTTAAAGGCGATGGAATGGTCATAAATTTTCCCATGATTATTAAGATCGCTTTTTGTGGTCTCAGCTTGCATGCTCTTGCATGCACAACTGTGCAGAGGGAAGACGGCACATGTTGCCTTAGAACGGTGCCATTGGAAACTTTGTGCTTTACAGGGTCCTGGTCTGATCTTTGCCTTTGCTCATACACCTTACCTCCTAGCCCACACTCTAGGCACCTAGAACCCAGCATCACCTGCCCACAATGTTTTTGAGCCTGTTTATGGCACTTCCTTGACCAGGCCTCTTGACACATCCCTTGGCCTGAGGGGTGGTCATGGGTGACTCCATGTGACAGGGATGTGGGTAAAGTATGGCTGAGCTTTCTTGGGTGTCCACATGCATGTGCCTGGTGTGCAGAGAAAGAATGTGGCAGGAATGAACTCCTGCCCTCAAAGCCCTTGCAAAGGCTTTACAGTAAAATTTCTCAGAAGCCAACTGTTCTCTGCCTCCACTCCCACTACTCTTATTCATGTAAAAATTATTGACTGTGTGCAGTGCCTCATGCTTATAATCCTAGCACTCTGGGAGACTGAGGCAGATGGATTGTCTGAGCTCGTGAGTTTGAGACCAGCCTGAGAAAGAGTGAGACCCCTTCTCTAAAAATGAGCCAGGCACTGTGGCACATTTCTGTAGTACCAGCTGTGTAGGAGACTGAGGCAAAAGGATCACTTGAGCCCAAGAATTTGAAGTTGCTGTGAATTGTGACACTACGGCACTCTACCAAGGGTAACAGAGTGAGACTCTGTCTCAAAAAAAAAAGAAAGTTCAGTCGTGTCAGTCCTCAATTTCCACCATTGAAACAGTACTTATAAAGACCTAGTGACCTCCCAATTGTCAGATGGACAGTTGTCAGTCCTCTATCCTTTTGGTCTCTAAGGAGAAGGTGACTCAAGTGATGTCTTTCTCTTCTATGAAATCTCTTCTTCCTTTGGCATCAGAGGCCTCCTATCCCCCCAGTCCCAGTTATCTTCTTATCTTGTGTGTTCTTTGCTCCACTTCATCCTCTCTATGGGTTTCTTTCAATTTTCCATCTGTTTAATGTTGGTGTGTCTCGAGGCTCGATCCTAGGATTTATTTTCTCTCTTCATTTTTTTTTCTTGGTGGTATAACCTAATCTTATAGCCTTCCGTGGTATTTATATGCTGACAACTCCAAAACCTAGAGTTTCAGACTTCATCATTTTTTGGGAACAACTGACTCATCGATCTAATTATCTATTCTGTATTTCCATTCGGATGTTTGGGATAAAAATAATAATGATCCTGGTAAGGTGGTATGGCTCACACTTATAATCCCAATGTTTTGGGAGGCCAAGGTGGGAGGATTACTTGAGGCTGGGAGTTTGAGAGCAGCCTGGGCAACATAGCAGGACTCCATTTCTATGAAAAAGAAAGAATAATAAAATGAGCAGGACATGGTGGCATGCACCTGCAGTCTCAGCTACTCAGGAGGCTGAGTTTGGAGGATCACTTGAGCCTGGGAGTTTGAGGTTGCTGTGACATCTCATTAAAATCATCATTGTTGTCGTCATTGTTGTCATCATCGTCATCATTGTCATCATCCCTTAGCAATCCTTATTCTACCTTCAAAATGTACCCAAAGGCTGACTTTGTTGTTGTTGTTATTTTTATTAAATCACTGTTTCTGCTACCACCTCAGTCAAAGCCAGCATTTCTCATTTGGTTGTTTAAATTTTTGCCCCTCTGTTGTTTATTTTCAATGTGATAGACAGAATGACACTTTAAAAATTCTAAGTCAATTCATGTCATTCTTTTCAAAACTTGCAGTGGCTTTCTCACTTCATTTAGAACCAAATTCATGAGCTTTCTGCTGCATAAATGAGGCTTATATATCTGGTGCTAATTACCTCCCACCATTTCCCCCTTTGATAAATGAGCTACAATCATACTGACCTGTTCCTTCTATGAATATGCCAAGCATCTGTCTTCCCAAGGTCTGCATAGGCTGTGTATGTTAATAAGTAGCTCCAAATGTTGGGTCAGTGGCATTTAAACATAATGAAAGTTTATTTTTCATACAGGTCATAGTTTGCCATGATCTGCGTGGCAGAAAGAGGGGAACATGGCTGATGACAGAAAGAGGGGAGCATGGTTTCCCTCTTTCTGGCATTTGGGACAGATGCTCCTACCATTTTGTTGCTTTCTTGCCTTCCCCCAACCCAATCCTCAATCTTTGGAATATTCTCTATTCAGCTTATGGGTAGAGAAAGTAAAAAGAGCATAGATGATGGTGAAATTTGTTTATGTAGGACATTTCATAAGTCAGACATTGATCTCGTAGCCTCACTGACTTCAGGGGAGGCTAGCGATGTCAATAAGATGTGTACCAGGAGGAAATGTCTATTCCAATCACTATTATATTCTCAACTTGGCACATAGTAGACACCAAGCAAATATTTGTTGGATGAATAAAGCAATAAAGGAATTAATTGGAAACCATAATGGAAACCATGGCAAGGGCGAAACTTTAGGTAGATACCACAATAAGCCCTGATGCTGCCAGTTGAATTAGAGGCTAGTATTGGGAATATATTGCTTTGCCTTCAATCCTGTTCTACTTTAATATGTTTCAACAAGAGAATATTGTGTTTTCCTTTATATTAGGTGGTAGATGAAACAAATGTTTCTAATTTAAAGGACCTTCTGTTTCCACAGAATAAAAATCTTGTATCATCAAGCATTTTTCTCTGTTCTTCACCAAGGGGATTCACTCTAAAGTTGAAAAGTTGACCATAAAGAAAGGCAAAGGACTTGAGTCCAGTCCCTCTCCTCTCTTTCTATTCCATTTGTATCAGAAAAAAATGCAAAAAGTGATATAATTTTTATTCATGCAGAAAAAGGGAAGTGTGGTGAAAAGTGTCATTAGGCATATATTGTTGAATCACAACGTTTCACACACATACGTTATAATACACAAATGCCAGGTCCCACAGGCCTAATTCGGAGCTTCTGTAATTCATCCAGAGCAATTAGCTCTTTTATAGAGCAAATCTGGTGCAAGAAAACGTGGAAAACATCCAAGTATTTTTCAGGCTTCCTTAATAAAATCCTAGAGGGTTCGAAAGGTTTCTTTGCCTACTTATTTCTGAATAATCCCTTTTACTAACTGGCTTGTTGCCAAGGCTACAATGTTTTATTCTGGTAGGGCTATTTCTAGTGGGCATTGTATGTTCTTTCTTCAATGTAATTAAAAAATTAAGGGTCTCAGAAGTCTTGGAAATTTTTGTTCCTTTGATACTCTTCCACACCCTTTCCTCTTTATCTTACAATTGCTGCCTTGGTCTTCGTGTTTTTGGTCTGTTTGTCTTCCAATTCATTCTCCTTCCAGCTATCAGAGTTATTTTTCTGAAGTACATATAAGATCAAATGGAGTTCAACTATTAAAATTTTGATGGCATAACCAGAAATGGAAATGCAGGCTGAGAAGTTCAGCAGGGCACTACTATATCCATTTTATCCTTTGTAACTAGTACCAGAACTCCAAGTTTTAGTTTGGTCCTTTTTTTGTTCAGAATAAAGATATATCCCATTCTCTTTTGTAGGTAGGAAAGGCCATTCACTAAATATAGGTCAAAACATTGTAAATGGAAACGTTCTGTGGTGTTTCAGAAAAGCTCACTTAAAGGGATTTGACTCCATTTTTCTCTTGCTGTGAATCTAGAATGTGTTCATCCATCTTGGGCCATCAGGTGACATTAAGAATGGAAAGTAGGTACTAAATATAGCACAACAGAAAAATTGGAGCCCATTCCCTAGTATCATAGTAAAATCACTACCCTACCCAGGACTTCTTGTATGATAGAGAATTAACATTTTCTTTTCTGTTGTTGGTTGTTGTTTTTATTTTTCCCCTGATATATATTGACAAACTTTGTATTAACCAGTACAACATAGGAAGAATAACGTGAGTTTTAACTTGTTTAAAATTAGGAGATAGCTGAAAACCCTGCCTGAGTTGTCTCCTAAGAGTTTGGAATTATAGGAATAGGAGATAGGTAAACAGGTCAAAATAATTTATTTAGCAAACATTTTTTGAGCTCCTATCCTGTGTTAGGCACTGTGTTGAGCCCCTCAAATAAAAATATTAACAATGCTAAAATGACTTATTTTCTACTCACAAATACCTTGCAGTTTAGTGGCGAAACACAGCTACCTAAAGATATTTGAAATACACTGCAATAAGTGATCAAATAAGGGACAAAAAAAAAAGATGAAATTAATTTTACTTAGTAAGTTGGCGAAAACTCTTATAGGGTCTTAATACCTTATGTTGCAAAATCATTTGAGCACTTTAAATTCTCCATCTTACTTGACCTGTCAGCAGCATTTAACATGGTTGATGGGAGAAGGCTAGATGGCTGTAGTAGTGTGTCCCTTACCACATGCTCTTCTGCAATTTTGCCATTCTCTGTGAGGGGTGGAGTCTAGTTCCCTTTCCCTTGAATCTGGATATGTTTAGAACTTGTTTGCAAATAGGAGAATGTAGAAGAAATAATGCTGTCTGACTTCCTATGCCAAATTACAAAAGATGATACAGCTTCTGTCTTGTTGGTGGAGACATTTGGCATAGGGTCCCGCACTTCCATTAAGAAGACTGATTAATTGAAAGTACTCAGCTGGGAAAAAGGCAAGTCTTAAAGGAGCCACATGCTCTTGTCATCAAGTCTTGGCTTTGAGTCCTCTCAGTTTAGGCTCTGGATATGTGAGAGAATGAGCTTCAGATAACACCAACTACCCAACAAGCAGCCCCTTGTTACCCTAGCCTTTTAAGTATTTGTAGTGGAGGCCCAGATACTATGCAGATAGGCCAATCCTACTGTGATCTTTCTGAAGTCTTGACCCACAGAATACACAAGCATAATAAAATGGCTATTGTTTAAGGTCGCTAAGCTCAGGGTGGCATGTGATTCAGTCATAGTAACTGGAACAGGTGATAGCTCTTGACTCTACCCCTAACTTTTCAGTGCTCCTTTGTTGACTTCTTTTCTAACCCTCTTACTGAGGGAGTACCCCTGACTTCCTTTATCACACTTCCTCCTTAGGTGTTCTCTCCTATACTCTTTGCTACAAATCTTATTCACTGTCTGGGAAACCCTACGTCTTCAGAAAAGGTTTTCCCCTTTCAGCTCCAGGCTATTTCTTGGTGCATCTTAGATATCTTATGGATATCTCAAATTAAATTTTTGGCTCAAAGTTATCCTAATTCACCCCAGTAAATGGTACCTTTTCCTGTCCACTTGTTCAATACAGAAACAAAATTATTCTAGAACCTCCCATCTTTTTCATTCTTCACATTTGTTATAATCTGAAATTCTGTCAACTATATTTCAGAATTATTCTTCAATCTGCTACTATTCTCCAAAGAGACATGCCATCACCATCTTGGTTCAAGCTACCAAAATTTCACTAATTTGGTACTGGAGCTCCATATTTATGGGAGTATCACATACTTCTATTGAACCCAACTCCCTTCTTCTGCTTTCTCATTTGCAGAGTGTCAATATGTAAGTCAAAGCAGGACATCTGTGACCACCATAACTTGAAACAAATGTCTTTCGCCACCCTACTCTGTAGGACAGCAGGGGAATTCTCTGCTTGAGACCCAACAGTGAATGGAGATGAATATTTTGTTACCCTAATAACATTTAATTTTAGAGAGGAAACAATCTTTGTTTGAGAAATTCCTGATGTTAGAAGTGAGACCTAAGGAAAGGGATGTTGCATGTTCTAGGGCATAAAGAAGATGGAGAAACTGTTCTGTCTAAAACAGAGAGAAATTTGCTTTACTTCTGGGGAAGGAAGTGAAGAAAAGAAGAGAGCAGAGAAGACATGTGAGGAAAAGGGAGTCAGGAGGTAGCTAGCAGCTGGGTCTGTTTGGGTGGAACATTTGGAAGGTCTCTAAAAGGAGTTTTCAATGAATAAATGCACAAGAGTGGTTAAAAACTCAACTCACAAATACCTGTAAACAAACTAGAAGAATAAAGAGATTCCAGAGGCAGAGGAGCCATCTGCCACCCTGCACATATACTGAGGGGTTAACGCTCTCATCTCTGGTGCCAAGAACACCGTTAGCTAAGCCCCTTGTCTAAGCTAGGGTGGGATCAGGGGCTGGTTATTGGAATGGGAGTTTTGCGATCATCTTAGCTGTGCCTGCCATGATATGACTTTAGATGCCTTCCCTGGAAAAATAACGACAAAGTTTCAAAATAGGCCAGAAATTCACTATCAGTTTGAGGAGACTCATTTTTATCACATTTACTATTTCTGTGTCAAAGTGACTTCCAAATGTAGGTATCCACATCTCGCAAAAATCCCAATTCCAGGGGCCAACCGGAGTGAAAGAAAAGAGACTAGCTAAACTTTGTTGTCATTTTCGGATGTTGCTCTGATAAATGGCTTCTTCTTATGAGTGTTGGTACCAGGGTTGCTTGATTTTGTTGGCCAAGCACATATGGGAAGGAGATTAGAAATACTGATGAGTATTGAGACCTATTATTTTCTACTGAACCCTTGAACTGACCTTACTATTGCAAGGTGAGATTGGTTAATCTTAAGCGTAAGGCAAAAAAAATTCAGCCTATGCCTTCTTAAAAAGAATTTCTAAGAGGACAATTTCCTTTTATTGTCACAAATATTAAAGCTATTAAAAGCTTTCATTCACCACATTCTCTGAAGTGGCAAAAAAATGTAGTTGAGAAAGAGATTACAATTACAAGTAGATCTAGCATAACTTGCCTTTAGTCTTTAGTTAAGTCTTTAGATAAGAGTCTAGCTCATAGATTCTTATCTTGGTCTGCAAGGTGGAATGTGGCTCATTTTACAAAGTCACAGAATATTTATATTAAACTGTTTCTGTGAACACCACACACCCCTCCCTGAGGTAAGCTCCTTGCTGCAGGAAGTAATTTTGCTTTGCTGGCAGAGCTAGAGAGTCCAGTATCCCTGCAATGAATGGAACACTGTTTCAGTCAGTTCATTGGACTGGTTAAGAATATTCTGCTTTTCCTGCATTGTTTCTGGGTATATTGTGGTTTCCACTCCAAGGCTGTATTCAATGTGCTCTCTTAATACTCT
This sequence comes from Galagoides demidoff, assembly GCA_963574575.1. Classification (NCBI taxonomy): domain Eukaryota; kingdom Metazoa; phylum Chordata; class Mammalia; order Primates; family Galagidae; genus Galagoides; species Galagoides demidoff. The sequence goes on along the minus strand of CAUYQV010075787.1, from coordinate 2,152 downwards.
GAAGTCATGACTACCTTTGCTTTAATCACTCCAAATATCAACAGAACACTGGATTATAATAACTTTTAAGCTGTCACCTAGCATCCCAGATATCCTTTTTTTTATTAGACTAAAAATATATTTATTATATATAAATATGAATCTTTCCATACTAATAAATAGGTTGTGAATATATGGATAGTTTTTTAATTGCTGATGATTTCCTTATAATTTATACCATACTATTGTTTATTCAATAAATTTTTGTTCATTTAGATTAACTTTATTTATTAGAAGATTAGAAGAAATGCATCAAACATTCTCGCTTATATGTATTTATATACTTTTTCAGTTATCCATTATCTCCCCCTGACTCTCAGGATGATTGGAACAATTTGAACTTTTATTTATTTATTTATTAAATCATAAAGAGGTAGATCATGTTTACATTAATGCATTTATGGGGTACAATGTGCTGATTTCATGTACACTTTGGAATGCATACATCATACTGGTTAATATATCTCTTACTTCATTTACTTAATTAATGTGTTAAGACATTTATACTCTATACTTAATAGATCCCACATGTACCTTTGCAATATGCACCATAGGTGTGATCCCACCATTCACCCTCATTCCATCTGACCTCCCTCCTCCCCTCCTATCTTCCCCCTCTCACCTTCATCCTGGGCCATAGCTGTGATCTATTCTTCACATGAAAGTGTGAGTGATTGTAAATTGGTTTCATTTTATACTTTTAAATTTTTTTATAGAGACAGAGTCTCACTTTATTGCCCTTGGTAGAGTTCCATGGCATCACACAGCTCACAGCAACCTCCAACTCCTGGGCTTAAGTGATTCTCTTCAACCTTCCGAGTAGCTGGGACTACAGGTGCCCACCATAATGCCTGCCTATTTTTTGGTTGCAGTTTGGCACCCTACTCACTGAGCCACAGGTGCTGCCCTGTAAACTGGTTTCATAATAGTGCTGAGTACATTGAATACTTTTTCCTCCATTCTTAAGATACTTTACTAAGTAGGATATGTTTCAGCTCCATCCATATAAACATAGAGAAGTAGATGCATGGAACTGAAACAGATGTCCTCAAACTACGGCCCTCAGGCCACATGCAGCCTGCCTAGGACATTTATCCAGCCTGCCCAGTATTTTTGCCACCACTGCCTGTCCTGCTTAGCAGGCGACTCACCCCCATGGCCCTCAGTCCGGTCCTCCAACAGTCTGAGGGACAGTGAACTGGCCCCCTGTTTAAAAAGTTTGAGGACTCCTGGACTAGAGAACAAAGATGAACCAAGAAATGACACTTATTGTCATTTGATCTTTGATAAGTCTATCAAAAATATAAATTGGGGGAAAGAGTTCCTATTTAACAGATTGTGCTGGGAGAACTGGCTGGTGACTTGCAGAAGACTGAAACTGGACCCACACTTTTCACCATTAACAAAAATTAACTCTCACTGGATAAAAGATTTAAATTTAAGACATGAAACTATAAAGGTTCTTGGAGAGAGTGCAGGGGAAACACTTGAAGAAATTGGCCTGGGAGAATACTTTATGAGGAGGACCCCTGGGGCAATTGAAGCAACACCAAAAATACATTGCTGGGATCTGATCAAACTAAAAAGCTTCTGCACAGCCAAAAGCACGGTAAGTAAAGCAAACAGACAGCCCTCAGAATGGGAGAGGATATTTGTAGGTTATGTTTCTGACAAAGGTTTGGTAACCAGAATCCACAGAGAACTCACACTTTTTAATAAGAAAATAACAAGTAATCCCATTTTATTGAACAGAAGCTTCTCTGAAGAAGATAGGTGCATGGCCTACAGACACATGAAAAGATGCTCATCATCTTTAATCATCAGAGCAATGCAAATCAAAATCACTTTGAGATATCATCTAACTCCAGTAAGAGTGGCTCACATAAAAAAAATCCCGAAATGACAGATGTTGGCGTGGATGTGGAGAAAAGGGAATACTTCTGCACTGCTGGTGGGAATGCAAGCTAATATGCCCCTTTTGGAAAGAAATATGGAGAATACTCGGGGATCTGAAAGTACACTGGCTGTTCCATCCTGCAATTCCTCTACTAGGAGTATATCCAAAAGACCAAAAATCACTTTGTAACAAAGATATTTGCACCAGATTGTTCAT
>CAUYQV010075780.1:0-13824 GCA_963574575.1 Galagoides demidoff | reverse complement strand
CAGCCCCCACCTCTGATCATCCCAGAGCTCAGGTGTAAATAAACGGTACCCATCTGACACACAGTAGATATTCATTAAATGTTTGTTGAATGAATGAATGATGGCATTTGTTCATGAACATGGTTTCTTTTTCCTGGACTGTAATTAATTTTAAATCCAGGGGGAGAGCTTGAGGCTCCGTCTCAAAAAAAAAAAAGAAATCAAGAATCCTGTTTTAGACATGATTAGACACCTATCGAGTTAAAAAGCTCAATCTGAACCTCATGGGAGGGTCTGAGGTTGGAGATACAAAGTGGAATCATTAGCATATGATCTAAAATCCTGAGTCTGGATGAGATTAGGGGAGTATAAAAAGGGGAAAGAAATAACCCAAGACCTAAACTAACACAGAAGAGGCCACTGATAAGTGGCTCACGAGGAAGAAAACCAGAAAACAGTGCTATCAACCAAGCAAGAGGAGGCATCAGCACGTGTCTAATGAACTTGCAGCTCTCTGCATGCTGAAGGCACCGGGAGAGGCACTGGGACTGCGGTAATGAATAAGACGCAGCCCTTATCCTTGGGAAATTTACAGTCTAGTGAAGTAAGGGTGACACTCAGAATGGGAAATTTAATTTTAGTTTCTCGGCAGTACAGATTCTGATTCAACTACAGCAACACCAGAAAAAAGCAGAACATAGACCAATTGAACAAGAAAGTCAAAGCTACAAGATAATAGTTGGAATCCTTTTATTTAATGTAGAGATCAGCAGATTTTTTAACTTATTAAACATAGTCATGGTACAACCTATTGGTTCTTGAACTTACATCCTATTCAATTCCTAAAAGGCTTCAGGTCTTGTAAGTGAGCCTTGCAAGAGAAGGACTGTCAGCTGCCTAGTGTCATTCAATGTCCCTGGCAAACCAGTCTGAATGTTGAGAGGAGAGAGATAAGGATCATATGGCAAGTCATACTTGGTCTTACCCTGTGATCCCTCAATACAAGTGCACAATCCAAAGCTTGTTAGAAGAATGATATTGATACAGGTGCCCCTCCCCCAGGGCTAGACATAGACCCCATTTTCTGGGCCTAAGCAAGTTCAATAGTCAGCTCGATCACATACCCTAAACAAGACCACTCTGAGCAGTTTCGCCTAAGCCACCACTTCCAGCAGACAACATACCTACCCTAAACAAGTCTGCATTTCTGCACAATGGCAATTTCAAAATTTACTTCTGCCCACAGGCCCCTGACCCCAAATGGTTATGACATATTTTATATAAATCTCCCTGCCTGCAGGGTAGGAAAAGCTGCTTACAAATCCCTAGACAGAAAGCCCAAATGGGCTACCTGCTCGGAATCCCCCTCCACTGCACTGGAGGCTTTATCTTTCTTTTCCTCTCGTCATGAATAAAATCTATACTTTTGTTTACTCGTGGTGGTCTGTGGATTTATTCTTCAAGTGTCCAAGACCGCTCAGCACCCGTAGCACAGTGGTTACAGCACTGGCCACATACACCAGGGCTGGCGGGTTCGAACCTGGGTCAGCTAAACAACAATGACAACTGCAACAAAAAAATAGCTGGGTGTTGTGGTGGGAACCTGTAGTCCCAGCTACTTTGGAAGCTGAGGTAAGAGAACCACTTAAGCCCAAGAGTTGGAGGTCGCTGTGAGCTGTGACATCACAGCACTCCACCCAGGGGCAAGATAGTCTAAAAAAAAAAAAAATGTCCAAGACCAAGGACCCAGCAGAGAGAGACATTCCAGTTATAATATTAACAGCTCTGATGACAACAGATGGTCTCAAAGGACCACTACCTGAAGTTCATAGGACTGGATTGAGACAACCATTAATGAATTTTCTCAGTAATAGTCATAATGGGGGGGGGTCGCAATGAGTTGTGGAAATATTTATGATACACGTTTAAAGACCATTACCCTCCCCTTACCCTACCTCTCCCTGAGCTTTTTCAGAAGCCACACTACATCCTTTCTCTGCCTTTAACTAAGCTCAAGTGTGAAGCTACACCAGTCATCACACTTCCATCACCAGGAGGAAGACTAAAGTTCTAAAGAAATGACTTTGCACACTAACAACCGTCCCTGGCGCAAAGGCTCGTATGAAAAGTTTATAGCAGATCATGTAAACAATCTATAAGTAGCATCTCCCCAAGGTTGAAGTGGGGTGATCGTTGGAACAACAAGCCAGGGAGGTGGGATGCTGGTGAGCGGCATTTTCCCAACCGTAGTCCTGTCGGATATGTCAGCCAGAAAGACGAGTCAGTAATCAGTCAAGAACTGTGGAAGAGTCAAAGGGCTGAGGAAATAACCTCCTAAGGAGCAGGAGAGTGGAGAAGGGAAGTGAAAGGCTGTGGGGCACACTGTGGCATTAGGAACCTACGTGTGCCCAAAAAACACTTTTTCCGGTACTAATCTTGTATCGTGATTTTTTATATTTCTTCTTCTCCCTCCATGTTCAACCTGGTAACCTTAGGATTTTAAATCCTTGCTTCAGAGACAGTGTCACGGAAGACAGCAGAAGCAACCTAAAACAACTCCAATTTGGGGGGAAGCGCACAGGCACTCAGTCGGTCAGGCAGGCAGGGAAGGAGAGGGAGGTGGCGGTGAGAGGTGCAGGGCCACAAGAACGAGATTTCCCAAGTCTAGGAAGGGGAAACGCCCTAAGGTCCCCTCAAACACATACGGGTCAGGCCCTGCTCCCTAGCAAGACACTAGAAAAGGGGGCAAAAGCTCCCGGAGGTGGAGGTTGCTGTGAGCTGTGTGACTCCAGGGCACCCTACCGAGCGATAAAGTGAGACTGTCTCTACGAAAAAAGCAGGGGTGGGAAGCTACGGAAAGAACAAGAGATCTCATTTCCTTTCCAACCCAAGTGAGAATTAGAAGAAAAACCACTGCTCTTAATCTGGGAAGATTTGTGACCAAAGAAACCTTCTCAAGGCCATGGCCTGCTAAGACCTCAGAACCAGGAAGTAGTAGAGAGATGCAAGAATGAATGAAGTTGAAGTTCAAAAGTAAACTCACCTGGGGAACCTATTATAGGATGACCTAAGCAATGAGTTAAAGGCATCAGGAAGAGAAAAACTCTACCGGACTTTAGAAACCAGCCACGGCCTTTATGAACAGCCTTACGGCTTTTATGGGCCATCTGCCTGCGGTAGCACAAGCTGCAAATCAACTGTTCCAGGATTGGTGGGGAGTGGAGGAGACTTCCCCTTCATATCCCTTCCTGGGAATCTAGGAGGGAATAGAATAAATAATAAAGGCTACCTGTGTATAATAGATTTCTCTTCTCTCACCCCTCCAGGTAGCTTTCCCCGAGCCCCACCTTATAACCCATCAGTGCAGGCTCTTCTATCCTCTGGTTGGCTGATGTAGGCTGAACTTCTCCAGGCGGTGGGAGAAGTTTGGTGGAGTCATTACATCCCAAGAGTTGCAGGACATGTATTGCAAATTTGATTTTATCATTTCCTCAGTCAGACTCCAGGGACTAGGCACACACCAAGTTCCCAAGAAACAGATTTGAAAGCTCAGCTGCTACTTAATGCCTTTGCAAAAAGCAATTTGCCATCCCAAGTTAGGCACATAGGACATGCCCTTCTTGGCCACACAGCACAATGAAGAAACCACAATAGAATATGGTTTGGTAAACACAGAATCAGAAAAGAAAACAATTGTCTTGCCCAAAGGATATTAGTGTCAAATATATTTTGTATATCTGCATATATATACATATGTACATATGTGTTTATATACACCTTGGTGTTAAGATAAATAGATAATAGTAGATAGATAGATAGATAGATAGATATCTTGGTGTTATCCTTCTCTGGTATAATAACAAAACTGTATCATCATAGGATCACTGATAACAAGTTATACTACACTAGTTAAATTTTCTATTTTGATAACATGACTAAGAATAGGAACGATAGACATATTATATACTATGAACAGGAAAGTATTTGACAAAGTGTCTAATAACATCCATATCAACCAGACCAAAAATGAGTATAGAACAAGAGAATGACCAGGCATAACCATCACTGCACAACTAACCACATTCATACTCTCCTTGCCTCCATCCTGTTCAACCTGTTTTTTGTTTTTTTGTTTTTTTTTTTTTGGAGACAGAGCCTCAAGCTTTCCCCCTGGGTAGAGTGCCATGGCATCACAGCTCATAGCAACCTCCAACTCCTGGGCTCAAGCGAGTCTCCTGCCTCCGCCTCCCAAGTAGCTGGGACCACCGGCACCCGCCACAACGCCTGGCCATTTTTTGGTTGCAGCCATCATTGTTGTTTGGCGGGCCCAGGCTGGGGATTCGAACCCGCCACCTTAGGTGTACGTGGCTGGGGCCTTAGCCGATTGAGCCACAGGCGCCAAGCCGAGGAGAGCAAACTTTTAGGGGAGGCAAAAAAATTGCCTTCCAGCTAGGCTCTGAGAAACTCCTCCTCTGGCTTCAGTTTCAGTTAGCTGGGGGTCTGAGGTGGTGGAACAGTACTATTCCCAGAGAAATGATGTTGGGGTAAAGTAGAGATCTAGGATAAGGCTAAGCACTCACAAAGGGTGACCAGTGTCCTATACTCACAAAGAGGCCACTGTAGAACCATTTCTCTGAGTTTAGTCTGAGTCCACACCCCATCCCAGCTTTGTTCAAGGTGTTTTGAGTTGCTATGGGATGCCTAACTAAGCCGTGGAGACTCTCTTCGGTGACTTGGAAGCTGGGTGCTCTAATGTATTGAACTGGAGCCATCTCCTTGAAATGAACTGAGTAGGTTTGCTGACTTCCTCCTACTCCTTCAGGGTAACCCACAGGAGCCTCTGGTTCTCCCCCAGGGCTCTGTCCTTGGACAGGATGGAGAGTGGCTGACTGTAGGCACAGGCATGACTGCCTCTGGGATTAGCAGCAGTTGGAGCCATTTGGACCATGTAGGAGGGGGATGAGTGAGAATAACTGTTCGCAGGTCAGGGTCTATATCTGCCATGAGGTGCTGTGGGTGTGGGATGTGTGGTTTGTGAGAGGTAAGTGTGAGATTCCAAGGAAGAAGCTGTCAGCGTGGGGAGATGACTCAGTGCCTTTGGAGTTGCTCCTGGAGTGTGGGGGCTTCCTGAGGAGGCTGCACACTCGTGATTGTCGCATCTGTGATTAGAAATAGGCCCATCGTGTGCTGATGAGTTAGATAAGTGTTTGCTGTTCAGTATTTAGAACAGTGGGATTAAGGCCAGGGAAACTTACCTGTATGTTTCTGCCAGTGAGGCCAGAAGCACCTGTTTTCATAGGAGCAGGAAGTCCTGGCAGGTGGCCCACAGTGCTGTGGGACATCCCTTAATTATGCCAGCTTCACCCCTCTGAGTTCTCACTCCTGCAAGATGCTCACTTGCACTGGAGCACCTGCACAGCTTTGGAAGGGAAGGCCACACATGATGGCCTATCTCTGCTCCTTTGGGCCTAGGACCTTTAGTGTGGTGGTAAGGGAGCTAGCCTTTGGCTGTGCCTGGAAAAACAGCAGAGTAGGAGGACCTTGAATATACTCAGTCCATCTGCCTCATTGTGCTAGAGAAAGCCAAGGCTCAGGGCCAGGAGGAAAGGGGCCTGAAACCTATTGCAGATTCATGTTTGGTGAACCGAACTTGGCCAAGTACTTCAAGTAAACGCTGAACCAGGCAAATGAAATGGTTCTTTGCTGTGGAATGTCTCAGGGTTTTCAGCATCCTGAGAGGCATTGTGGAGCTCTAAGGCAGGGCTATGGTTGGCAACCTTTCACAGAACTTGCCATTCCATGGCACCCAGCTTGGGAAATGCTGACCTAGTCCTCTCTTCAAGTACAGACATGGTAGATGCCCTTTTCTTTTCCGTTTTTTTTTTTTTTTTTTTTTGAGACAGAATCTCACTTTGGGCTTGGTGCCTGTGGCTCAAGTGGCTAAGGTGCCAGCCACATACACCTGAGCTGGTGGTTCAAATTCAGTCCGGGCCCGCCAAACAACAATGACAGCTGCAACCAAAAAATGGCTGGGCATTGTGGTGGGCACCTATAGTCCCAGCTACTTGGGAGGTGGAAACAGGAGAATCGCTTGAGCCCAGGAGTTGGAGGTTGCTGTGAGCTGTGATGTCATGGCACTCTACCCAGGGCGATAGCTTGAGGCTGTGTCTCAAAAAAAAAAAAAAAAAAAGAATCTCACTTTGTCACCCTTGGTAGAGTACCGTGGCATCATAGCTCATAGCAACCTCTAATTCTTGGGCTCAAGCAATTCTCTTGCTTCAGCCTTCTGAGTAGCTGGGACATGCACCTGCCATAACACTCAGCTATTTTTAGAGGTGGGGTCTCGCTCTGGCTCAGGCTGGTCTCAAGCCTGTGAGCACAGGCAATCCACCTGCCTTGGCCTCCCAGAGTGCTGGGATTACAGGCATGAGCCACCACACCCGGCCCCAAATTCCTTTTTCTTTTGGGATCTCTAGCCAGAACCTTTGCTTCCCCAGAGTTGGCTTTCAGTCATGTTTCTGTCAAGGAAAAGTAACACTTATCGTATTTTCCCAAGGGATAGCAAAGCATAATTCTCAAGCCAGTACATCTGCCCTTTTTTACTTTGCTAAAAGCAGATTCATTTCCCTGGTCTTGCTTCCACATAATGAGAAAACAAGTTTGCAGGTTTCCCTCACACATCTGTTAGATATGTCCTGGTCAGACCACATCTGTTCTGGCCATCTGTAAGTTGACCTTATGTCAGCCAAGCCAAGAATGCTGTCTCTAGGATCACCCTAGTTCCTCGAGGCTGAGATCCTGTCTGGCCTGAGCTTCTGAGCATGTGCAAGGGGCTGGTTATGAGACCCTCTCTCTGACAGTTCACTGACACTGGAAGGCCGGAGCTATTAGCATTCAGTCCCCCATGACGGGAAGAAGGCAAGAGGACAGTCTTCCTCTTCTCCCCATAGATATAAGTTTTCAGAAAAGTATCTTAAACTTCCTGAACATCAGATTTCTCTAAAGGAGAAGTAGGAGTCTAGGCACTGGCCTCAGTGACTTTGCTGATGCCCATTCCTGCTCAGGCCTTTAAGTCCACCTTCCAGTCTTCAGTGACTTACATTTTGGCCTGCTGTCCCTTTTTCTACTAGAAGGGAGGTCCTTGTTGCCCTTGTCAGGTCTCTGTTCTGGTAACTTGTGTGTAGGAGCCTAGGCGTGGGCATGAGCCAGCTGGGTAGAGGATGGAAGGTGCTGTTGGGGTGGGCAGTGGAGATGGGAGTTAGCTGCTGAGGAAGTGAGCAGTGACACTCACAACACAGCCCACTTCTGCCAGCCTCTCAGAGGCCCCCTAACCCCTCACCCCCACCCCCATTTAGAGCAGCTCCAGTAGCATATCCTAGCTTGAAACTCCTCCAAATGTGAGCCTGTCCTTGCCCTCAGAGCAGCATCCCAGGAGTGAGTGTGATGCAGAGGGAGGGCTGCCCACATACCTGTGCTTCTAGTCTGATAAACTGAGTGCTCCCAGAGCATCCTAAAGTGAGGATCCTAAAGTTTATCATCCTTCTAGTCTGATAAACTGAGTGCTCCTAAAGTGAGGAGGCACACTCTCTGCCCCAGCAGAGAGCAACAGGCCTGCTACCCCATCTCCAGCCTTCCAGATCTGGGGACTCCATCTACCTCGCACTCCCCTGGCTCTAGTCAGACTCACTTCTATACCTCTCTAAGAAAATTACACATAGCAAGACCCTGTCTCTACAAAAAACAGAAAATATTACCTTGGTTGTAGCTAATGAATACCTGTAATCTTTGTACTTTGGGAGACTGAGGCAGGAGGACTGCTTGAGGCCAGGAGTTTGAGACCAGCCTAAGCAACATAACAAGACTCCATCTCTACCTGTTTTTGGTTTTGGTTTTGTTTTTTTGAGACAGAGTTTCACTTTGTTCCCTTCGGTAGAGTGCAGTGGCATCATAGCTCACAGCAATGTCAAACTCCTGGGTTCAAGCAATTCTCTTGCTTCAGCTTCCCAAGTAGCTAGGACTACAGATGTCCACCACAATAGTGCTAGCATTATAGGTGTGAACCACTGCACATGGGGCCGGCACCCTATTCCTTTGAGCCACAGGCGTCACCCCTATTTTTTTTTTCTTTAAGAGACAAGGTCTCGCTCTTGGTCAGGCTGGTCTAAAACTCCTGACCTCAAGCAATCCACTTATCTCAGCCTCCCAGAGTGCTAGGATTACAGGTGTGAGCCACTGTGCCTATCCCAAGACCCCATATCTATAAAAAAAATTTAAAAATTACCTGGGCATGGTGGTGCATGTCTGTAGTTCCAACTACTTCAAAGGCTGAAGCAGGAAGATCACTTGAATCCAGGAGTTTGGGGTTTCTGTGAGCTATGATAACACCACTGCACTCTAGCCCAGGCAAAAGAGCAAAATTCAGGAGGTGGGGTGGGTCGATAGAGGGAGGGTTAGTAGGGGGACCACACCTACGGAGCATATTGCAAGTACAAGTTGGATATATCAGGTGTAGAACACAAATGTCTTAATCCTGTAATTGGGTAAATGAAGGGAAGGCTATATTGATTAGTAGGATGTAAGCACTCCAATTTGTACAAATAATCAACACATTGAATTCCATAATGGCATAAATGTACAAATCTATGTACAAATGACTTAATTAAAAAAAAATAACAGAGCAAAACTCCCCTTGCTCCACCCTGGACAAAAAAGAAAACTACAGAAGAGGAAACATGATTTTCCCTCACCTGTTCCAAGGTCTGAACTTTGCTGATACCAGGCCAAAGACGTTTACCTATCTGCACCCCTCACTTCTACCTGATGGCAAGTTTGGGCCCAGGGTAGGTGGTGTGGTGAAGGGAGGAGAGACAACGCAGTGGCTACAAGTCTCTCCCTCTGCTGCCTGCATCCCACTGCTTTCCGGCAAGGGTGAGGGCACCAGATGGTTTGGCGATGGTGCTATGAGTTCAGCACAGATCCCTCCAGTGCCACCAGCAGCCTTGTCCTTTTCTCTCTGCTCCCTCCTGGCCACATTGTTGTCTAGGCCAGAGAGGAATGAAGAGCAGGTGTAGGGACATGGGATCAGCAGTACATGGAGGAGAGGCAAAGCCATCCTCCCCCTTATGGCCCAGGAGGAGATGTCTGCACATGTGCCCAGCCTTCTATTCCCTACATCTAAAAATAAGGAAGTGGGCTTGGTGCCAGTAGCACAGTGGTTACGGCGCCAGCCACATATACCAAGGGTGGTGGGTTTGAACCCTGCCCAGGCCAGCTAAACAAATGCAGGGAAAAAAAAAAAAGGCTGGGCACTGTGGCAGGAGTCTCTAGTCCCAGCTAGTCGGGAGGTTAAGGCAAGAGAATCACTTAAACCCAAGAGTCTGAGGTTGCTGTGAGCTGTGACACCATGACACTCTAATAAGGGTGACATAGTGAGACTCTGTCTCAAAAAAAAAAAAAAAAAATAAGAAAGTGGATCTCCAGGTGACAAGCCTTTCAGGAGGACTTGCACCCTCCCTATGTCTAGTCTTTGGGCAGTTTGCTTTAGGGTAGCCACTTTGATCTAAATAATCTCCAAGTCAATAGGGAAGTGCCTTCCAAACTTATATCAGCCCTGCAGTAGCCAGTCCTGTGGCAGCCAGCCCTATTGCTAGTACATGCCCCCAGGTGGACCACATCCCCAGAAGACAGGACCTTCAGTCTACTTGCTTGGACCACTGCAGGATAGAGTCCACCAGAGCCAGTGGGGACACAGAGGAAGAGACAACTGTGTTAGAGCCATCAGACGTGGAATTCTATCTTTTTTTTTTTTTTTTTTTTTTTTTTAGATAAAGTCTTACTATGTTGCCCTTGGTAGAGTGCTGTGGTGTCACAGCTCACAGCAACCTCAAACTCTTAGGCGTAAATGATTCTCTTTCCTCAGCCTCCCAAGTAGCTAGGACTATAGGCACCCACCACAACACCTGGCTATTTTTTTTTCCTTTGGTAGAAACAGAGTCTCACTTTATCACCCTTGGTAGAGTGCTATGGCGTCACACTGCTCACAGCAACGTCCAACTCCTGGGCTTAGGCAATTCTCTTGCCTCAGCCTCCCGAGTAGCTGGGACTACAGGCGCCCTCCACAATGCCCGGCTATTTTTTTGTTGCAGTTCAGCGGGGCCAGGTTTGAACCCACCACCCTTGGTATGTGGGGCTGGTGCCCTACCCACTGAGCCACAGGTACCACCTGGAATTCTACCTTTTAACTAGGAAAGAGAGCTATAACGTTAGTTAAGAATTAATATAGGTGGGCAGCGCCTGTGGCTTAAAGGAGTGGGTAGGGTGTTGGGTTCAAACCCAGCCCTGACCAAAAAAAAAAAAAAAAAAAAAAAAAGAATTAATATAGGGAGAGGTGCCTGTGGCTCAGTGGGTAGGGTGTTGGCCCGGCCAAACTGCAATAAAAAAATAGCTGGGCATTGTGGCGGGTGCCTGTAGTCCCAGCTACTTGGGAGGCTAAGGCAAGAAAATTGCCTAAGCCCAGGAGTTGGAGGTTGCTGTGAGCTGTGATGCCACAGCACCTACCCAGGGTGATAAAGTGAGACTCGGTTTCTTAAAAAAAAAAAAAAGAAGAAGAAAAGAAGAAGAAGAATTAATATAGGGCCGTGGGCGGTGGCTCATGCCTGTAGTCCTAACATTCTGGGAGGCTGAGGAGGGTGGATTGACTGAGGTCCAAGGTTCAAGACCAGTCTGAGCCAGAGTAAGACCTTGTCTCTAAAAATAGCCAGCCAAGAGAATCGCTTGAGGCCAAGAGTTTGAGGCTGCTATGAGCCACGATGCCAGGGCACTCTACTGAGGGTGACAAAGTAAGACTGTCTCAAAAAAAAAAAAAAAAGAGAGAGAGAGAAAGAATTAATATAAAATTAATTTAGAACAGAAAATATGAAATTTTATCCCTAAAACATTTGTTTTCATATGTGAGGGCAAAAGAAACAGAATGGAGTAAAAATAGTAGAGGAAAAGAGAAATAAGTAGAGTCGGGGCAGTGGCTTACACCTATAATCCTAGCACTTTGAGAGGCCAAGGTGAGCCAATCACTTGAGCCTAGAACTTCCAGATCAGCCTGAGCAGCACAGTGAGATTCCATCTCTTTAAAAATTTGTTTAATGGCCGGGTGGCTCACACCTGTAATCCTAGCTCTCCGGGAGGCTGAAATGGTAAATTGCTTGAGCTCATGAGTTTGAGACCAGCCTGAGCAAAAGTGAGACCCCTATCTCCACTAAAAATAGAAAAACTGAAACAAGAGGATTCGTTGAGCCCGAGTTGGAGGTTGCTGTGAGCTATGATGCCACAGCACTTTACCCAGAGCACAACTTGAGACTCTGTCTCAAAAATAACAATAATAATAAATAAAATAATTTTTAAAAAATTAGCCAGGCATAGTGGCATGTACCTATAACCTCAGCTACTCAGAACACTTGAGCCCAGGAGTTTGAAGTTACAGTAAGCTATGTTCATGCCACTGCACTTCACCCTGGGCAATAGAGCAAGACTCTGTCTCAAAAAATATGTATATAGGCTTGGCGCCTGTGGCTCAAGTGGCTAAGGCGCCAGCCATGTACACCTAAGGTGGCGGGTTTGAATCCAGCCCGGGCCCGCCAAACAACAATGATGGCTGCAACCAAAAAATGGCCGGGCATTGTGGCGGGCGCCTGTGGTCCCAGCTACTTGGGAGGCTGAGGCAGGAGATTCGCTTGAGCCCAGGAGTTGGAGGTTGCTGTGAGCTGTGATGCCATGGCCCTCCACCCAGGGGGACAGCTTGAGGCTCCGTCTCAAAAAAAAAAAAAAATGAATGAATAAGCAAAATATGCTGTATATACAATGAAATATTATTCAGCCTTAAAAAGGAAGGAAAATATGACACATACTACAACTGGATAAACCTTAAGGACATTATGCTAAATAAAATAAACCAGTCACAAAAAGACAAAACACTGTGTGATTCCACTTATATGACACAGGTAGAATAGTCAAAATCATACAGATAGAAAGTAAAATGGCAGTTGCCAGGGGCTGGGGGAAGAGGGCATTAGAGAGTTACTATTTCATGGGTATAGAATTTCAGTTTTATAATATGGAAGGACTTATGGAGATGGAAGGTGGTAATGTTTGCACAACATTACCCTACCCTAAATAATTATGAATGTATTTAATACCACTGAACTGTATACTTAAAGATGCTTAAGGCTCAGTGCCCATAGCAGAGTGGTTATGGTGCCAGCCACATACACCAAGGGTGGCAGGTTCAAACCTGGCCCTGGCCAACTAAACAACAATGACAATTGCAACAAAAAATAGCCGAGCGTTGTGGCGGGCACCTGTAGTCCCAGCTACTTGGGAGACTGAGGCAGGAGAATCTCTTAAGCCCAAGAGTTTGAGGTTGCTGTGAGCTGTGACACCACAGCACTCTACCAAGGGCAACATAGTGAGAATCTGTCTCAAAAAAAAATAAATGCCTAAGATACTAAACTTTGTTATATATATTTTATCTCAACAAAAAAATAATAAAAACTTAAAATCCTCTGGAAATAGATGGTAGTGGTGGTTGCACATTACAGATGTAATTAATACCACTGAATTATATATTTAAAATGCTTAAAATGACAAATTTGATGTTATATTTGTCTTAACCTACACACATATTAGATGTGTATATACTAAAACAACAATGCACACACATACACACATGTGCATACACTGCCCCACCTCCCAGGTTTTCTGTGACAGCCTGTATGTGGGCTCCAGGAGCCAGAGGGGCTCTAGAAGCTGGGGCTAGGGCTAAGGGAATAGTGATGATGGCAATGGAGAATTGTGACATATTCCTGATATATTTTTGTGGCTAAACAGGTTTTGAAAATGAATTCAGCATGGAGGGTAGGGGATGAATTCTGTTTGGGCCGTATCAAGCTGAAGGAACCTAACAAATCTAAGACTTTGGCAGGCAGCAAACAGGTTGGGATGGAGACCTTTGTTTGAGATTCACAAGCATATAGTGACATTCAAAGTGCCATAGGAGCCTGGCTTGGTGGCTCACACCTGTAATCCTAGCACTCTGGGAGGCCAAGGTGGGTAGATTGCCTGAGCTCATGAGTTTGAGACCCGCCTAAGTTAGGGGGAGGCACCTGTGGTTCAGTGAGTGGGGCGCTAGCCTCATATACCGAGGGTGGTGGGGTCAAACCCGGCCCTGGCCAAACTGAAACAAAATGGTAGGTGTTGTCCCAGCTATTTGGGAGGCTGAGGCAAGAGAATCGCCTAAGCCCAGGACTGGAGGTTGCCGTGAGCTGTGTGACACCACGGCACACTCTACCTAGGGTGATAGAGTGAGACTCTGTCTCTAAAAAAAAAAAAAAAAAAACAGCCAGGTGTTGTGACAGGTGCCTGTAGTCCCAGTTCTTGGGACGCTAAGGCAAGAGAATCGTTTTAGCCCAAGAGTTTGAGGTTGCTATGAGCTGTTATGCCACGGTACTCTACCAAGGGCAACAAAATGAGACTCTATCTCAAAAAAAAAAAAAAGAAAAGAAAAGAAAATGAAGTGTCATAGGAAGAGATATGGGGGCAGAGAGAAGAGGTATCAGGGTCTGGGCTCCCCAACACTTAGAAGAACCCAGCAAAAGTGACTGGAAAGGATAGCTCAGAAGAGCAGAAATGCTAATGGCCGGGCATTGTGGCAGTCGCCTGTGGTCCCAGCTACTTGGGAGGCGGAGGCAGGAGACTCGCTTGAGCCCAGGAGTTGGAGGTTGCTATGAGCTGTGATGGCATGGCACTCTACCCAGGGGGATAGCTTGAGGCTCCGTCTCAAAAAAAAAAAAAAAA